>JADBHU010000888.1:0-25577 GCA_017140155.1 Fusarium devonianum
ACCGGGTATACAACAAGAAACATGACCCCTACAATATTAATAGCTCGCATCTCACTGGACAATTCAGCCGCTGCGGTTTGGGTATCCGTTGCTCTCCCTTATCCTTCTTCCTCTTCCTCTTCCTCTTCCTCTTCCTCTTCCTCTTCCTCTTCCTCTTCCTCTTCCTCTTCCTCTTCCTCTTCCTCTTCCTCTCCCCGCTCTCTTTTCACGAGCCCGTCGTTGACGTTTGCAGCCCTCCGGTTCGGGGGCCACTTCTTGTCTGCTTACCCACCATACAGCCGACCCAAGAACCGGTGACGAGATCTTCGATGCTCCCACTCTCTCAGGTGATCCCTCTAGTGCTGGTCTCCCGATGATGTCCTAGGCGTCACAGGCTCGTCCCTCTTCCGATAGTTGAGCAAAGGCACTGTCAACCCGTACATCTCCGTTCGGCCCTGTGCGTCGTGCTGGTCAATTTCCACGTTGATGCATACATCAAGCGTGCCATCGTTGTTTCTGCCGTGAGTCTGTCGCGATGCCGCTTTATGATTTGTTCCCGCCTTGACTTCACCCACGTGGAGGAACTTGTGGCCATCGTTGCCCACGAAGGTCTGCTCTCCAACCTCAGCGCCGTTTTCGCCCGTGTTGCCGTTGACTTGGGCATCTGGATTAGTCGAGTTGTTCGGTGAGTTCTCCGTGATGGTCGCAAAGTTACGACTTGGCATTGTACAGTTGTTGTGGTTGGCCGTCTTGTTCGATTCGCCAGGGTCCTTGTTGAACAAATCGAGCAGGGTCTCATCCGTCTTGGCGTTCAGGTGGTGAATCTTGTTCCTTCGAGCCAAGAGGTTCGCCACGGCCGTCGGCGGTGGTTTGTTGACGATGGCCGATGATACAACATTCACCATGTAGCGATGGTCCTCCTCTGCGGGAATCTTGAGGTGAGGGTTCGAGTAGAATCGTCCCAAAGCAGCCAGATGCACGTCGCCTCCCAGGATCGTCACTCGCGCGTTGTGATCGGCTGCTACCTTCTGAAGGCGCACCATCAGATCAAGCCGTTCCTTCTTGTGCGTTCTCGCGGTGTAATGGTCGTCCAGGTCATCCAGCAGATCGATACTTCCGTCAAACTGGTTGAACAGACTGCCACCGAGACCGAAGCGTCGATTGAGAATCTTGATAGGCCCCATTACTGGGCTGCGGAATATGTTCTCAAGCCAAGTCAAGCGCTGCGAGCTGTTAGCTACTTCATCCCAACTACTCAGATGACTATATCAGTACCGGATACGCGATGGGGATACCCAGCAACAATATCAAATGCTTGATCGGCTGTCCTTCGGCTGCAGCTGCTTCCAGCTCTGAACGAAGCCTCTGGAACACCAGCTCATACGTTTGAGGGTAATTGATCTGGTGTCGCGTGCGCTGTGTAGCCTGTTAGCCTCGAGCCGTGAGCTAAGAGCATTGGCGGCGAACAAACCTCGACTCGCGCATCTATTCCCAGCAGAGCAATGCGTGCACCCAGGCGAGCGTAAAGGTTATACGAGTGCTCAGCCACATAGGGCCCAGGTTTTGATCCCACGATGTACTGCGGTTCCTCCATCATAGGTGGCACATACGTGTCGATGAGTTGGTTAGGGTCTGGCCCCTGAGTTTTCTTTTCGAGAGCAGCGTGATCTGAGGTGGTTAGCATGCGCGCTCGAAGAGCGGTGGTGAGATCATACCAGAGGTGTAAGTCGACGGTGGTGGAGGCATGTGATGCTGGAAGAGCAGATAATACTTGTGTGCAGTACCGCCGATGCCGCGGAAGACATCGCATCGCATGAAGTTGTCCACATATGAGCCAAACCCATCAATGATCTTTAAACTGTCAGCTGTTTGCAGCCATGGGTGTTGTCTCCTGAACTTACGTCGTGATCATCCCAAATGTTGATCTGGGGGATCTGGCCGTTGACTGAATTGAAAGGCGGCGTATTGTACCAGTCAATATAGTTGTGGAGGTAATAGTCATCGCATTCGGCACGGAGCTTCTCGGGGAACGGGTACTCTCTACGCTTTTTGGGGTTGCCGATGTCAGTCCATTGACGCAACGGGCCGTCAACTCGAATGCCATCATTGTAGATCTGATCACCGCCCCCAATCATGACGTGAAAAGGTAACTCGCGATGCTTTCGTGCAACATCGTTCCACAAAGCAGGGCCACTCCAGGCCTCCTCGTCGGTGCCGACACTGAAACCGTTACACGAGTGGAACATGATCCGCATGGACTCGGTCGCGGCGGGGACGAAGAAGGCGTTTACTTGAGGCTTGTGTTCGGTTGAGTAGCGCATCTCGGGGATGGCATATTCGTAGCGCATCTCGGTAGCTTGGATCGGAACGCTGACATCGAACCGCCAGAAAGTGTTGCGCGGATCCGAGTACAGGCAGACTCCTTCGACCCGCGCTTCCTCTGAAACTCCATTCGTAGGATTGGCGCCGATGGCGTCACCAGAGTCCGCATGGTCGGGTGCTCCAGAATGCCCGGCTTGTCTAATTGTCAAGAAGGGCTGGTGTAGAGGTATCTTGCCTCCGCCCTCGACGACGATCAGAACGCTGCCATGCCAACGGCCCTGGTTCATGCGGCGATAATTGAGCAAGGGGCCACAGACGATGTTCTTCCCGTCGGGTGCTCCTTCTGCCGGTGTAGTTTGTACGGCATGACTTTGGGGTACATCATCACCCATGAGATTTCCGTTGACGGCGTCGTTGGCGGCAGCAGTGATGGGCCTATGCTTCCCCACAGCGCGATCGCCTTCCTCAGGTTCCGCGCGTGAGGCATTGAGGAATTCTGCAAGCTGGCCCGCGTTTCCGGTCGTTTGATGAGGATCTCGCGGTGCGCCCTGGCCAGTGAGCTCCACGGCGCGTTGCGCAAAGGCAGACGACTCCTGGTGACGCCAGCGACTGGACGACGCATACGGATTCCGTTGCGACTCGGCGGTCACCGGCCTGTCTCCCGCATTCGCCGACATATTTTGGTCCAATTGCGGCTAGGAACTAACTTAATAAAAGTATGAACAGCGGTGTTCTAACGTTCAGGCGCCTTCAGAAGCAGGCCTCCTGGGTAATTGCGGTATGCACGAGTTGTGGAAAAGGTCACAGTTATCGTGCGTGAGGTCCAGCGCGTCGAGGGGCGATGAACCAGCAGTGCAAGCGAAGCTGCGGTGCGTAACTGGCGTGCGTCGGCTGCAGATGCGCTGGCGCGATAACAGTGTACGGGCAATGAATGCAGCAAATGAATAAGGAACTGATGATGTCTGGGATAAGAGAGGGCACTGAGTGGCAGAGCTGGGGGAGACGGGAAATCAAGCCAAGGGGAAGACACCAAGACACAAAAGCATAGCACAACTGGATGATGACGCAGGTGCAACCAGACAAGTCTCCAGGTACAGGGATCAGAATGCACCAGGTCAGAAGCAGCGGGCGATTGCGATGAGCCCTACACAAGAATAGCAACCACTTGCGAATGAGACAGCGCGAGACGTGAACGGGGACCCAGCAGCCGCTCGTGGTGTGTCAATGTGTCAAATTTATGCTGCTGGTGGCCGAGCAACGGGCGTGGGTTCACGGTGCGGAGGGAGAATTGGTTACATTTTCGCGTATTTTCTGCTGTAGCGAACTTGATCACTGGACGAGCTCGCGGCTTAATTAGATCAGGAAATGGGAAGTGAGAATGATGCTGCCAAGGGAAATAATCCGCCTGCTCATTGGCTGGTCGGGAAAGGTGGAAGTAACAAACCCTTGGGCGCAACCAGGACACCTCATTCATATCAGTTAAGCTCCATCTTTTTGGCGTTGGCGTTGGCGCTGACGCTGGCGCTGGCGTGGGTGGGCTGCCAATTCTTTATCTTGATCGTGATGCTCCTACAGTTTCTCTTTATGACTGACTGCCTTGGGCAGTTTCAACTGGTGCATTGCTTACTTGTTCCTCTCAACCCAAGTTGCCGTGAGGATGACTCTTTTTCTATCTTCCATATACTACGGAAAACAAACATGTACGATCACGCTTGAGGAGGGCAACGTGAAACATCAAAGCCCACCTCGGGCGCCGCCTAATCTTAAAACCCTGGCGCGATCTTCCACCACACCCGTGCTATGACATGACGATCCATCGGGTCATGCATCTCTTTCTAAGCGCGTATCCGGGTTTCATTGCTGATTCGATTTTCTACTGTCCAACAACAACTAAATAATTGTGTGTCCGTCCATCCGGCCGAGTGGTCGACGGCTTACGGCTCTATCGCCCCGGCTCCATTAGCTCATGTCTTCCCAGCCCAAATCATTCGCATTTCGCCAACCCATGGCGCGGCTGTCGTGTGGTTTCAGGATGATAGCATTCAGGCTGATACAGCCTTCCAAGTGGCGTCATGACTTCTCTTCGACAATCAGCCACTTACCCTGCAGCTTGCTGTCTTTTGGCTTTAGCAACTCTACAATGTGCGAGTTTCAGGATACTTTTAATTGTATCGTTCGTCTGATATTCATGTGACTTTTCCGTGCTCCATGACACTTTCATTTATTTGGTACCATGTCTGGTAGTGTTGTCTACTTCACTTATCCCAGAACAGCTCTGAAGCTCCACGCGCACATGAAATCCACCCAAGGTCAGGCTAGTAAGTACGGTAAGGTAGGTTGGGTGTAATCCGCCCAGCCCAGTGTGCCCCGCCCGGAAACTGCATTACATAATCAACGGCCACCATATCACCGATCCACAGTCGCAGAGAAAATTTCAACCTCTTCAACCTTTCAAGCCAGCCTCCCAAACTCTTGATCAAACAGCATTCATACTGTAATCTTTGAGCTATTGGCGCAAGCTCAGCATACAGGCAGGACCAGAGTCACCAGACATGGAGGCTCAGGTTCGACTCGTCAATCGGGATGTCGCCCAGCCATAACAGTGCAAAGACGAGCTTACAATGGCGAGAGTCGGTGCAGCAATTGCATTTAATATCTCTCTCAGGTAGGTATCGAGTGAGACGAAACAGTGACGCGCAGTCTACGATTGCAATGGCATATGTGTGTACAGCAATTGAGCTCTTCCATGCTCGCCTTGCTGAAGGAATATCTACGTGCCAAGATCGAAAACCCTACTATTACCAAACACCTCTGCTCTTATTATCCGAAAGACAATGGTGCATGAAGATAGGGTGACATACCATGTCACTGAAGCTGTACCGTGATCGTTATGAATCGAGTCCAGTATCAAGTGTAACCAACCTTGATCTTGTACCCCTCCGACGATGCGAAGCAGTATCCTGCCGCCCTGCAATTGGATGCTCGCTCTCCACAGTGTTGGTCCCTGATTGATTACTCCTTGCGACGCGAGGGACCAACCACATGCATTTGCACCCTTCTCGGGTGGGTTACGAATGGGCTTGTACTGTACCTCCTTGATAATCAACTGGCTTGGTCAACTTCACGAAAATAATTTACTGTCTCCAAAGCTTCGAGGTTAGTAGAAGACCGGAGTTTCCGGGCGTGGCAACGAAACAATAAAGTAATTATCATCCCCAACAAGCTTTCACCCGTCTGAAAAGCCAAACCAGCGTCAACGGCCGCCCGCAGAACTGGCGACGCCCACACCATCAACCCTCTTATTCCGAGAGAGGATTTGGCGGTGGAGGAAATGGTGTGACAACTTGGACGGCCGCGGCCCAGAAAGCAGGTGGTCGGCGCATGCGGCTCCATCAGCCTCCAACTCTACATCAAAGATTCAGCCGAACAGGGGACGGGACAAACCGACCAGAACACACTGTTGGCCGCCCAACCCGTAATTTAAGGCTAAGGCCAGGGCGCTGCAACTGCGGTTCAGTTGCGGCTCAGGTCATCTTAGGAACCACCCGGCAATAATTGACGGTGGTTTGGCTAGGTCGACCCGAGGCCAATTGCCCGAGTCAATGGCTCACAAAACCAAGCGCCAATAAACAGAGTTGATACAACGTACGCATTAAAGCCGAGAGACTATTCAGCCGCATCCCGAGGTTCTACAACATGGTGTATTGCAAACTCAACGGAGGTGGCGATGTTGTAAGATACCACGGGCATAAATTAACATTGTAGTCGCATCCGTAGCCGCAGCATGGCAGAAACGCGCTGCGTCAAAGCATAAACATAGTTATTTCCCCCGCTATTCGTCATATACTTTGGGAGATCTGGACGTGGTTTCCGGAAGGTTTGGCCAATACCTTCAACAAGTGTAATTGCACAGCGCCCCAATATCACATCAGCGAGCAGCTGGCTTATGCTTACCGCAGCTGCCACCAACGGCCATAGGCCATGATTAACAGTACAAAGAGATTTTAAGTAAAGACAATGAGCGACTGGCCAGTATTGGCAATGAGATTGCCAGACAAAATGATCAAGATTTCATCACTCTTGGGGCAACCGCTCAGCTCTGGAATTAGCGTTACCGTTTGTTCTATTTGGTGCGGGCGGGAAAAAGGATCCAAGCCTGATCGGGCAATACTCCCAAGGAAACTCAACGGAACGTCATCTCCACCTCAACATGTACACCCCGTAGCGGTACTTTGCAGTGGGGGCTTCGATGGAAATGAGCTGGCTGTGTGGTGCAGCCGCAGCCGCATTCGCGTGAGAGCGAGCCCAACGAGCAGTCGAAGGACCAAAAACAGGGGGCCCACCGTACCCTTTCTCAGGGTCTTGATTTAAGTAGACGTAGCAATTGACGGCTGAGGAGATATTTACTGATCTAACAAACAGCCAATCAGTTACTGGCCCCAGAGCGTCAAGAAATAAATTGTACCGTATCCTCTTACTTATGTAGACTTGTGACGGAACGTTAAGCGATTGGCATACGGGGATAAAGGGCGGGCAAGATATGACGATGAACGGGGCGATTAGCTTCGCAACCAACTTCAACGGCGGCTCTTTTAGCACATGGCCAAGCTAGGCTAATATGGCAGCCGTGGTGCATCAGGTCCAGAGAAGAGTGCGGCCCTTATTTTAAAAACATCCATGCCTTCTAAAGTCCCACCACGCCCAACAGCTCTAGAAGGAGAGGTGAAAAAAAGGAGTTGAGCTGTGCTGTAGCCTGTACCCGTTCTGTCGAGCAGTGGGTTCGTTGCTCTCCCGCAATCTCGGACAACTCCAGATTTCTACTCTCGGCGGTTAACTGATTCGGCAATTATCCATCTGTGTGCTGCACGTACTCCGCATGCCTTATGCAGCTGATCCTCCTGCGTCCCCGAGTAAAGGATTGCGAAGCTGCAGATGCTCGTTTCACCCCCTGTTTTTGGACGGGTGTTGTTCCTCTAAACATGTGCCACGGAGCCCCTGAAGACGGTCCTGGCCGTCGTTGCCATAAGCCTACTACGGTAGAAAACCATTGACCAACGTCGATGTGTACCCACAACGACTCCAGCCCGGCAGGGATTGTTTGATAGATCTCCATCCGCCCAAGCTGCTTGGCGGTTAGCTGGCGGTAACGCCTCATGACACTAGGTCAGGGGGCTGGAATGTACTAAATCGACAATATTTGGGGCATCAATCATGATGAATTTGAAGTAAATAACCAGACAAACTACGGAGTAGGGGGTTGCCAAATCAAGTTTTTAGCGTCATTGTGTTTCGCCAAGGCTCGGACACGGGGATGAACAGTGCATTGATTTGTCCATTATGTCTCTACCAGTACCTAATAAGGTGCTCCAAGACCATGCCAGGCCCGAGGCGGATGGCAGACGCCTTCTTTGATTCTTGTCCATCCCGTTCCAAATCCCCTAGTAATTACGCCTCCTCCGCCTCAGTCGGAAGCCCTCCCCCCTGAGACGACATGGCAGAGGAGAAGCGGCGTGTTAAAGAGCGGCTGTGGCGTATCTCAGGTACGAGATATCAAGCATATCGTGGTTGTACAAGACAAGGCCTGGCACACGCCGGAACCACTTTGGCGGAGGACAATGATGGATATCTTCCGCTGCCGTGCGGTTCGGTATCCTGTCTTTTGGTCGTGGCCGACTAGACTGCGTCTAAGAGCGTCTCACTGCATCGGCAGCTGTACATTCGTATACAAGTTGAGAAGGCAGCATTTCGCACATCTCGGTAACCTTCTTTTTGTTACAGCATTGCTGTACTATCTGGTCCCAACCGGCCACCCGCCAAAACCCAAGCTGCGCCGGCTGAGCTAGCCGCCCTGCTGTGATGGCGATGCGCTGTTCTGTGGCATTGAGCTTCCAGAATGGCTTGGGGCTTAATACTACAGCTAGTATGTTTGCCGCCGGGGCTTCACCCCCTTGTTCATTGCGAGTGCCCCGGCTCTTGGAGAGGATGGACTGATGGCAGATATCAAGCATGTTATAGCGCAGTAACCTGTTTTTTGTGCTCCTTGATGCCCTCGGGGTCTCTTACATCGGATGTATTCATGTGCGAGTGAGAGCACAACACCTTGTGGTTTGATGTTCCACCGTCTCCCCTGTGCTCTGTGGTTCAATGTTCTATGCTATTTCCCGAGGGATGACAACGATGCCTGGCCCGACTCGACGCCTTGTCGGTAATGTCTCTTGTTCTTTTCCCGACCGCCAGGTTACTCACTCGCCCATGCTTAAATTGTCCTGGCGGCGGTAGAGGCTCCGTACGAGTCACCCTTATCAAGTTGCTCGGGGACCGATATTACAATTGTTCGGGTTCATGTGGTGCTGCAGCTTCTTCCACTGTAGCGGGCGGCTCCACCTCTTGAGTGCGGCCCACAAGCTGAAGCTGGCTTGATCCAATCCGTGTTGACGACTTTTTTGCACCCCTGCCATCTACTCCCCTCTCCGTGGAAGAACAGCGAAAAAAAGAAATGGTCATCACCATTCCCCCCACCCGTGCGCTGTCCCATTTCGACGTCGACACTGCCCCTTCCAGACTAGCCTGATTTCCTCCGGTACGACGCTCGCTGTACGGATACTTCGGCCCCCCTAAGCCCCTGGTCAATCACTGCCATCACCCTCCTCCATCTGGCGCAACCCCCGGCAAGCCCGTGACGATCTTGAGCGTGGAGGCCCGGGTCGCAGGTCGCGGGTCGCACCAGCCCGACAAAGGACCAGGTCCAGTACGAGGAGGAGCCTGTATCATCTCGCCTTGCAGCTTATTGAAGGAAGCCTTGAGAGAGCCTCGCCTTGTTTCCCGCAAACCACCTCAATTCCTGTCCCCTGCACCTTATTTTTGCTCACGGAAATCCTATTACTCTGCCGGCCAGAGAAATGTCGATGTGATGTCCGACTAAAAAAACCAATTACCTTGTTTCTGTTATACGGCCGACTTTTACCTGAGGAGCACCGCCCACGCTGCTCGCGCGGAAGGCTCCCTGCATCCCATCGTTTGGCCATGAGATGGTCGGTTCTACTATGATCATGGCTCCGGCCGTGGAAACATCTTCTTCTTTCTCTCGGTCTCACTCTAGCCCGGACCTTCTGTCGACTTCGTCGCTCGACAAGCCCGCCACGAGCCTGGGTCTGGAGCACCCGCAGCACCAGAGCACATCCTCACATCCATCTCTACCAACTTTGTCGACTTTCGACCTCCCCTCGTTCAACGTTGACTTCAGCCTGGATACGTCAGTCTTTCTTGCGGGAGAGAAGGCTGGTAAGCCAGAGCCCGACTCAATTCCCTCGATCGTACGAACCGAAGAAATCTCCAACGAGGCCCCGCGCAATACCCATGCTCGAAAGAGAACGAGCTCGCTGGTAGATGCCCCCAGATGGCTTTCTGGCTCAAAGAGTGCGACAGACCTGCACCATGACGAACCTTCTCGCCCTACCACATCCGCGGGCGACAGAAGCTTTGCCGGCCGCGGATCCTCCGGCCTCGGGGACCTCAAACCTCTGGAAAAGACCTCGACTGTTTCAGAATCGTTTGCTAGCTTTGCCAAACGGTCATGGAGGTCTTCTCGCTCCCCATCGCCCATGGACAAGGTCGACTCCCTCAAGCAAAAATCGTCCGGGCGCAGCCGAACAGACAGCACAGCGTCGATTAAGCTTACCAAAACCCGCAAGCGCCCAGGCTTGACTGTCGAGGAAACGGAAAGGAACAAATCGACTGATTCACTCAAGGCCGCCGCCCCCAAGGCTTTCTCCCGGGCGAGCAGCTACTTGAGCAAGCTCAAACACAAACAGCCGGTTCTTGGCAAGCTCAACACAAACACAGATTCTGACAATAGCTGCACCTCATCTGCTACAAGCCTCGCACCCCCTACCTCGACGAGCACAGACGGCCGCACACCACAATCCTCTACCTACGATACCACCACCGCTACCACAGTGACCGATGAGTCTTCCATCGAGATGCCGCCTCAAAACCGAGATACGTTGTGGTCTTCCTTCAAATCCCTCGACGTCGACTTCAAGAGTTTCCTCGCCAAGAGCACTGCTCATCGAATGGGGCAGATCCAGTCGCAACTCCTCCCCTTCCTGCGGAATACCATGAATCACGATTCTACGAAGCGGCTTTTTGCCGAAGATGTCGACCGACGAGCAACGATCTTGAACAAGTGGTGGATCGCAATTCTGGAAATGCTAGATGGCCAGGCGCCCCAGCCAGTCCCTGGCGTTGATCGCCCGGTTCTTTTCGATGCAGCAACACTCCTCATGATGCGCCTCGAATGGCGACAAGCTACTTCCTACTTCCTACCTCTCGCTGACCGGTCCCCGGGAGAGCGAGTACGGGCTAGGTCCTTCACCAACTCGTCAAACTCGTCCCTCACCTCGAGCCAGGCAGCTTTCCTCGAAGAGTCATCCGAGCATAATGTGAGAAACATGTTTGTATCCAATCTGGTTAAGCAGATGGCGTTCGTCGTCGACAAACTGTCGCTGCGGCACGCTCCGGTCAGTCTCATCAACTTTGCGGGGAAAGCCTGCGCATACGCCTTTTTCTTCGCGCCGGGAATCGCAGACATCCTCGTTCGACTTTGGGGACTCTCGCCTGAACTTATCCGGCGAGTCGCGGATGAGGTTGGTCTCCCGCGCAAGAACAAGGGTGAGAGTGAGGATATTGTGGCCTTCTTCCCCCCCAACTTGAGTATGTTTGGCTGGACCTCCCCGAAGGACATGTGGGACAACCTCAAGAAGGTCCCCAAGCTGCCCATGCTCGTGTCTCGCATCCCCTGGACGGGTCCCTGGGTACCGCGCTGGAAAGGTCGCGACACGGATGTCTTCTTTATCTTCTGCAAGTACTTCCACGTTCTTACCGAGCAATTCATGCCTTCAGGCCTGCCTCTGCTCGAAAAGGCAAGGTCCCCAGGGTTCGCCCTCGTTCACGCTCAACTCCTCTTTGTTCTGGACACCACCATTCACCGCCAAACTCCTATGGATGGTGGCTACAACCCATCTCCAATCGATTCCATGCATGGCGCTGATGCCGCAATGACTCTGCCGCTGCCCATGAGCAACGTTATGAAGGGCATGTCCGAAAATCGACTCATAATGCTCCTCAAGGACTTTCTTTCAGACGACTCACTTGAGATCTCAGGCGCTCGGCATACATTTGCGGAGGCCTTCGCCAGCATGATAAAGGCAGCGACGCGGAGGACATCAAAATATAGTCATAACGCCTGCTTCACTCTTTGCGACTTTCTGGAAGAAGTCCTGATGCTTTATAGCGAATTTGAGGAGCCGGAGAGCACTACGAGCTACATTGACTGGTCATTCTGGTTGGATGTTTGCAGGAAGATTATGAGCTCCTTCAACACCATGTCTGAAGTTCGAATGATGTCCTTGATCTTCTCCATCTGGGACGCCCTATCAAAGGATCCCGTGTGGAAATTGACTGTCTGCAAGGACTGGCTTCTCTCAGAAGAGACATTCAACGAGTTCTTCAACCATTGGTGTCCCATGGTTCGGGCCTACTACCAGCGTCTACTGTGTTGGCGAATGTGCCGAGATGGGGGAACGCTGGATGAGGTCGACGGGTAAGCATTATCGGTCACTCATGCCTCGACCGACTTACTAACTCGACGACAGGCAAATCTTTGTACTCGTGTCAGAGAGGCTCCAGACAACATGGGCACACTATCTCTACCTGAAGCATGCGGCAGAACAAGAGGAGCGATTCCCGCCTTCGACTGCCCCAGTATTGCCCGCCCCGGGAAAGCGCTTCATGATCATTCGTCAGGAACTAAACCCCCCCCAGTCTGGACTTTTTATGGGCGGCTTCGATTCATTCGCCAAACTTCCCAACAGTGAGAACACTGTCCTCAACGGACTGCCGCTCGATTCTGCGAGGACCGACTCCAAGAAAAGGTGGTCGTTACTGGGCAAGGTTCTTTCTCTCGGTGCTTCCGGTGGCAACGCGGGCAGTGGTGCCGGATGGGACGACGAATTTCAGACTGTCCGTCGTGAAACAGCTGAGTCGCGATCTCTCGGCAACAAGAGTCGCATGTCCGACGACGACGATTCCTCCTACTTCCAACCGACCTACGAGGAACCCAGGTTTGTCTTCAAGTTCATTCTTGCGTGGCAACACCAGGCAGCACCTCTCCGGGATCGCTTCTTAAGTCGACCTCGACTTCCTGGCCCAGCCCAGTCTCGTCTCAGCGGCCCTTTGAGGGTGAATAGCCCGCAAATACCGAACGGCCTCTCGGGTCCCACGCGCAAATTCTCTGGCAGCCCGCAGCTGGGACTGATTAACAACGCCAAGAACGCAAGCCCACTGAGCTCTCCTGTGGAAGAATCACCGAGACAATTCTCGACCAGCCTCAGCGGCACCGCAAGCTGGCAGAATGAGCTTGCGGCCTCTGAGGTGGCGAACGGCTCCCCCATCCCGTTTGGTGGTAAAAATAGCCCTACTCCATCCACGACTGACGAGGTCAAAGCGAGTGCGAGCTCATTCACCGACGGCGTTGTCGATCCTGTCAAGCCCATCGGCTTCTATGCCAAGAATGCTGTATATGCTGGACGCTCACTCGCTGAGTGGGCCCAGGTTGTTTTCGAATGCAACAACTTTGTCGAACGTCGTCGCGACGAGGGCATCGAAAATCTTTGCGATGTTGAGATTCCCATCCTCGGAGTGGAAGGCTTTCGGAAATCTGGCGGCTAGAGACTAGATGGCAACATGCCACTCCAAGCTGTTTGCGCACATTTTCTGTTCACCCATGCACCCATATACGACTGCTATCTTCAAGAACACACCAACGGTGCGGCTAGAAGCTTTTGCTCTTCTTCATACACAACCACGGAATACCATCACAGGATGATCTTTTATATGCACTCTTTGCATGCCCGTAAACTCGGGCCAAAATATATACATGAGCTGCAACACTTGACGAATCACTCGGGGTGGCTTGCTTATGTGTTTGTCATTTTCGAGACCCGTTAGTTTTCCTTTTACTGCAATATTTTGGCGTTGGAGAGCAACAACTGGACTATTTTGGTCGTATTTTTCTTCTTTCTCTTTGCCTGTATATACCAGCCGTCTCGGGCGGGTCTTGTTGGACTTTGTCTTTTGTTTAGTAAAAAGGGAGGGGTGCCGAATACAAGGACAGCAGGGTGGGATACCCGCAAACTTAAAGATACTAGTACGCAGCGTTGGGCGAGTGAGGATTATGTCCTGTGTATATATTAGATTGAAAGGGACGCTGAGAGTGAAGGTGAATACAGAAGCGCTCACTTCTGACTCGAAAGGAACACCGGACACTAGTACTTTATGATGAAGACGGTACTTCAGGCAATCTCTCTGGAGGAGATTTCACAGAATAATCTAGAGCATGGATTCCAATCACTCAATCTGATGCTCCGCCAGAAACCTGATGCTCCGTTCCGTCCCGCCGCCTTCAGTCAGGTTGCTGGGTTCGCTCCGAGAGCAGACTTGATCTTGGAAAAGTACTCGGCAACCCTGGGGCCCAGCGCCTCGTGCCTCTTGAGGGCATCCTCCCGCAACAGCTCCTCCCTCCTGGAGTAGTACGACTCAAACGACGGCTTCCCATCGTCGATGGTCAAGAAGCTCCTGCGGCTACCGGTGAAGATGTGTACATCAGGCTCAATCTCCCAGGGCCTATCGAGCGTGCCGACTCGCACGTACGAGAGGAGCGGCCCGGCGTCTGCATAATGATTCCACAGCCCCGTGTGGCACGCCGGACAGCTCGCGACCGTCTGTCCAAGGCCCGACTGGCTTGGCAGACAGACGACGACCGTCTCAGCGGCAGGCCTGGGCTCACGCGTGGCAGGCTCGGCGGATGTGACGCGCGCAAAGACGGGCAAGGATGAAGCGGGGACGGGCTCCGGCCTGGAGGCAGTACCGGCGACGGAGGGATGCGCAGAAGGGAGGAGGGTGATGGCGGAGGACTCGATGAGGGCGTTGAGCGCGAGGACAGACCCGGTCTGGCGCTGGCATGCGGTGCAGTAGCAGCAGTGGACGATGAGCGGGGGCAGGGTGAGCTGGTAGCGGATGAGGCCGCAGGGGCAGCCCCCGGAGAGGGGGAAGACGTCTTTATTTTCCGAGTAGTGAACAGACATGGTACGCTTACGACGGACGATATGTGAGGCTTGGAAGATTCGAAGTGAGGGGGATGGGATGGGAGGGGAGTTCACGATGCTGGAGTGTCGCAGGAAGGGCGTGGCTAATATATGACCCTTGGTCGCTAACCGATCAATTAATTAGGCGGTGACTTTTGAGCTGAGACGATGAGTGAGGAGAATGAGCTGAGATGGCGGTGCGCAAGGAGTGGGGGCCGTGTCTGCTGGCCAGTGAGGATGGACGACACGGCCGCATTAGGCAAGGGGAGGGATCGAGCGACTCCGATAAGGACTGTGAGACTGTGAACTCTGCAGCCATGACCTGAGGAATCGTCCTACATTTCACTCCACAATAGTAACAGCAAGAGCCTGAAGTGCTTACGAAAGTCATTCGCTAAAAGAGTCGGCTTGGACTTTTCCCGTAACTTCGATTGAACTAGTACGCAACGGTTGAGAGGTCTTTGGCTGCAAATTGCAATCTGCACATGTCGATTTTCTTTTTGGAGGCTGCTGGTCAGTGACACTTGCCTGGTTAATAAAGGCATTATCCTTCATTTTGAATTGTATTTATTTAAAATGCCTCGTTGACAAAAGACGATGGCTGGGTGGCCTGTTCAATGCCTCAATGCCAATATGCTACTACCGTACTTGCTCAATGGGCCTTTGCTGCCCCGCACGTGATGCGTCTGTGGTCAACGGCCCCACCGCGCCCCCGTCTCAGCCCTGTTTGGGGCGCCTAACCCATTCGAGCCAACCACGTCAACGAGTTGAAACAGCGCCTCGAAAGGATCGCCCTTTTTGAACCTCACAACCCATCAAACGTAACTGCATATGGAGTCTGCCTGACCACGCTTGATAGCGATCCCGTCGCCCGTGGCAGTTCTTCGTAATGCCTAACACGGGTAAGCCCAGCAAAGATTGTCACCTTTGCCGCTCCCGGCGAGTCAAGGTAAGTTGCTGGTCTCGGTCTGTTTTGCGCCTTGCTCATCTGCTTCTACCCTATTTGCCAATACAACAGCACGAGGAAGAGCCCCTCTAATTCAAGGTGCTGACTCCTTTTTTCTCAGTGTGATCTGGGCAGGCCCTTTTGCCAGAGGTGCATCAAATATGGAGCTGAATGTCCTGGCTACCGTGATGAGCAAGAACTTGTCTTCCGTAATGCCAACCCTACCACTATCAAGAAGCGTATGAAAAGGGCACAGCCGCAACAAGCGTCTCGCGGAGTGTCTGTTGATCGTTCTCCTTCGTTATCGTCCTCAGGTGAAGGTTCTACAGTCCTGTCGACCTTTACAGATGATGATTGGGCGCTTAGTACGTCTCCAAGTCCTACAGAGCTTGTTCAGTCAACTGCAATCTTGCCCCCATCCTTAAACGAGCATTGGACCTCCCACTCCGTGCCCATTGTCCTTAATATCTATTATTCCCTCGATTTTCTTCACGATACGTATAAGAAGAACACCCTTGACGGGCCCCTCGTGTGGGCTGCACACCTCTTGTCCCGTACCTATGTCATCAATATGCGATACCCCACTGCCATCGATAATGCCTCCGTCACAGCGACTGAACGAGAACTCGGTACATATCTTGGCAGAACTTTGAGTTCCGTCGGAACAGCACTGAAGTCCCCTGGTGGCGCTTTGAGGGATGATGTTCTGGCAACAGTCTGGATTCTAGCAAATTACGAGGTACGGACCTTTGTTCTACTATCTCTCGGGCAACTTCTGATATCAAGTAGATCCTCATGGGATCAATAAATCGTACAGGGCCCACGAGCCCGTGGCAACTACATACGCAGGGTCTATACAGTATTCTCAAACAGAGAGGGACGCAGTTCATTCGGACGTCGACGAACCGGGCAAGTTTTTGGCCAGCATATGATATGGTGGTGAGTTTGAGCAAACCTTGTACGTGTCAGAGCTACAGCTGACGAACTCCCAGCAAGTACAATGCCTACTGACAGGCAGCGAGTGTCCGCCCGAGTCTGAAGAGTGGTTTTCGGCGATCAGGGAAACCCTGAACCCTGGGGAAGGCCTGGCTCTCGAGGTCATGGGCTACATCGTCAAGGTTACGCACGTGCAGTTCCGTATACTCAAAATCATGCGTGCTCGAGACTTTGACAAGGCGGCGGACGAATACTACGACTTGGTCGGCATCATGGTTCAGGCCGAGGACAAGCTGAACAACTATCACGAATCCAAGGACGACGAGGAAGGCGATTTCAGCCCATACATGCGGAACGTTCTAAACTCGGCCCGGGTGAAAGGCTACCACGTCATGCTCGCATTCGCCAACTTTTTATCGCATCACGTTTTGTGCCCCATTCCGCTTGAGGTCCTCAGATCTTTACGGGCGCACTGCGTACGGCTTGTGCGTGGAGCAGCTCAAGCGATTATGGATGCGTTGGTCTGGCAGCTGGACCCAGCCGCGTTCAGGCGCAACCCATCACCCAAGACCTTGTTTGAGGCTATGAAGCTGATATGGCCTCTCGCGGCGGTAGCCGTTGTGACCTCGACCCTTCCCGAGCAGAGGGAGGCGGCTTTCGCAGCCCTGCAACTTATAGGAAGAGAGCTTGGAGTCAGGCAGGCTCTCAAGGTGGGCAGTATGGAGTCCAATTTGCCAGTCGAGGCTGAATGGCCGTTGGAGCTGGTTGAAGATGGTAGCATCGACCCGTTACCCAAAACCGGGGGCTTGTGGTGAGACACTGCATCCTCGATCGACGGTTAGATATTCGCTATCGGTCGATTACGTTGAGTAGGTTGAGCACTCAGCTGGATGGTCAAACGAGGCACTGGTTCGCGCCCGGAGTGATAGTAGTCAGAGGGCATTGTTGGGTGTCTCAATTGCCGGCGAGAGAGATCTCTAGGAGCTTCCACCCAGCCGGGTCGTTCCTGGGAGCCCGCATTCGAAAAGCCATGGGACCGAAAGGTACAGTACCTGGTTTATCGGGCCCTCGGACGCTCACAGCAACCCGAGTAGTTCGGAGAACGAATATGCTGGGACGTTTACACGATAATGGGTTCTACTAAGGCGATGTTGGTGGCAAGTTGGGAACTCGCTTAGCCGCCAGGCCCATTCCAGCGTCTAAGTAAGCGAAAGCTGAAGCTCCAGGCCCTCAAAATGGCACATGTTAAAAGTTTGCGGAGGGTGATTGATACGAGGGGATCAACAGGCTACACAAGCTTGTGGCGGTGCATCAGCATCAGGAGCAGCAAGCAGCATCGGTTAATTACTGGAGACGAGGTGGATGCTGCTTCAGAACCAATGCACCGAAAAGGAGGGCCAATCGCTGCAAACCACTGAAGACGACAGAAGGGGGTTGCCCGAAACGCAACGTTCCGCAAGAATAATAAGGGGGATGATCGACATGGCGGGACATGGCGGAGCATGCTATGTAGATCCGGCGAGTGGCGGCTGTGGAGAGACGTGGCTCGTGTTAGGGGAAGAACTCTCTCGTGTTCTCGAAATGGAAATGGAGAATGGGGCTTTGGTATCCCAAAAATACATTCTGCCTACTCGGGGATAGTCATTCATCACAGAAGGAAGGGAAAAGAGAAGGGAAAGTTTAATGTTTGTTGATGGGGAATATCTGTTCTGGGAGAGTGAGAACTCTTTTGGGTGCCGGCCGCTTCGCACTGTCCCCCCACCAGGCGGCGCTTCAATAGCACAGTGCGCAAATGCAGCATATGTTCTGACGTCAATAGTCTGAGACGGGCTCGTCAGATTCCTACCCGAGCCAACCATGGCCTGGAAGAGACTCATTCTTGTCCCCTCAGGGAAACAAGCCAAAATCAACGATCTCGATCGCCCTCGTTTGTTCCAGACGCCCTGGGCTTCCCTGTTGCACAATTCCTGCAAGCAGACATTCTTTTCTAGCCTCGGTGACAGCCCCCTTGTCGTCAACTCTACCCCGGATTCGTGCAGAGCCGTTGCTAGCAAGGCCAGAACAGGCGTTAATCAACAAGGTTAAAACAGCTTAAGGCGCACGAGGCGGTCGGACCGAAGGCCAAGCGGCGGCCAAGAGTCGCGAGTGAAGTCATCGCTACGCCCTCATGGCCCAATCATTGCGGCATCGCTGCCAAGTTCCTGGTCCGGGCCCAGTGGCATCTTGAGCCAGGGCCGCTCTAACTCACCGCAACCCCAATTGCCGGGGGTTCTCGCTCATTATTGAGGGAGGCGTTCAATGCGTGAGGTGTCTGTGTCTGTGTCTGCGATTCAACAATGTCTGCAGTTTGTATTGGACAGGCGATGGATGAGGGTGAGGAGAGGTGACACCTCATCCCTCTAATCCCAGATCTTACTGCTACTGCTACTCCAAGAGGACCAAGGGATATGGGCACCCTCTCCCTCCCCATGCCTGTCGAGCCCATCGCGCGCCCTGGGAGCTACGTTGTATTCGTTCCACTGTGTCTCGTCTCGGCTCGCGTTTCAATCGCGTGAGGTACTGTACTGTACCCAGATAAAGTCGATGATGCAGTGGGGTCAGGGGTCAAGAAACGACGGCGTGCTTCGCTTTCTGTGGAATACTGGGATCGCTTTCTACTGTACGACTTTTGTGTCGAGTATTGACCGGGCTATGCCAAGTGGGGAGGGAGCCGCCATGTTTATTGTTCAGCTCTAGGGCGACGATCACCGTGTATTCAATAGAGGCCAACATCCGCCTCCAATTATGGGGATGCATCTCCCATCAACTCCCCTTCTTCTTTCTTTGTCCTCTTTTCACGATACCTCAAAGGCCTGTGCAATTGCGAGGAATCGCCCGTTGAAAGCGCAACAAGTCAATCGCCGGACTCCCCATTCTCGGCCTTTATCAATCATCGTCACTTACAGGTTATGATCCCTACAGCGTGGTATCCCAAGAGGGTGGCTACATCATAGCACTCGCCGATCCGAACAGCCACCAGGAAACGCCCATATCTGCGTCCATTCGTCGCCACAGGCAGCATCCGTCATCGCCATGTCTGTGGTCAAATCTCCTCCCCCGACCGACTCGGGCTTTCTCATGCCGCTAGATTACGGCCCTCCTGTTCGGCCTGGTTTCAACTCACAACGCACTTCTGATCGGCTGCGAGAAAGCTCAGCGATAGTTTCACCACCCTTCAAGATGGGAAGCACCATCAGAAAGGGAAGAAGATCCATCTTCAGAGAAGTTGGCTTAGATACTGAGTCGGAGTGTCCCACGCCATCGTCGGCGCCTTCGCTGTTATCGAGTCAGAAACACGCGATCCAAGACAGCGTAAGACTTTGTGGTGACCACACTGGTCTCTCAGAAACATCCAAACCGAACAAACGGGACTACGGTCAAGATACCGACGACCAGGACCAGGACGCCAGCGGCAACGAATCTTCCGGGAGCAACAAACGTCGACGCTCACGGCAGTTATCATTAACCTCTCCAAAGTCTTGGTACACCAAGATGTCACACTCCAAAGGCCGGCCAAGAGTCAAGAGTACCTCAGGTGTAACCGCTGGCGTCTCCGGCCTGCAACGCTTCACCCTCATAGCAATGCTCATCGCCGTCGTGCTTCCGGCTTTTAGTTGGAGAAATGGCCACTCAATCATGGGCCTCAACGGCGCCAGTGCCGGTGTCATTCGACCGCGAGACAAGAGTCCCACCGAGGTCTGCGCCCGTTGGGCTCTCCAAGCAGCCCAGCTTAACGGCACGCTTTACTTATATGGCGGTCGATCCAGGTCAAAGGCAGACCAGGAGGACAACACCTGGAACAACTACTTCTTGACACTCGACCTCACCAAGGACTGGGATATCGACTCTCCTGCCCTCAAGGGCCTGGACAGGCCTGCTGGCCCGCCCGAGGTCTCCATGGGCTATCTCTGGCACGACTACAACAACCTCTACCTCTACGGAGGTCAGTTCTCCGATTCGCCTTACGTAGACCCTGAACCCGAATCTATCTGGCAGTACTCCATCAGTGACGAGTCCTGGACCGAGCTCAAGAGCCCCAAGACTTCAGCTGGTAATGAGTCCGAGGCTGGTGGCCAGCCTGTTCATCGCGCTGCCGAAGGAGCAGGTCTTTCTGTCCCCGAACTCGGTGTCAGCTGGTACTTTGGCGGCCACCTTGACTGGGCGACCACACCAGGCTGGTCCCGCAGCACCGACCGTGTCTACCTCAAGAGTCTGCTCGAGTTTACTCACCCGGGCTATGTGAACACGGGTGTCAACAAGCTCGCCGACGGTACGGGCGCACCTGACAGCGGTGCCTTTCGCAACATCACCAAGGCAGGCATTCAGAGCGGCAACTTCACCGAGAGAGCGGACGGCGTGCTCGTATTCGTCCCCGGATGGGGAGAACAGGGTGTCCTGATCGGTCTCGCGGGGGGTACGGAGAACGAGTTCACAGAGGATCTCAAGATCTTGAACGTCTACGATATTGCCAACTCCGAGTGGTATCATCAGGAGACGTCAGGAGATGCACCCGGTGGCCGCGTCAATCCCTGCGCCGTCACCGCCAGCGCACCAGATGCCTCGAGTTTCCAAATTTATGTATTTGGTGGACAGAACCTGCCTTTTGTAAGTGCCCATTCACATCGCAAAAGTTATCCCTGTATTCTTGATGCTAACGCTGTTATAGGGAAGCCAGTCACAGAACAATGATATGTACATCCTTACCATCCCCTCCTTCACCTGGATCAAGGTCGACCAGAAGGGTAAAAATGCACCCGCTGCACGCGCCGGCCATTCGTGCACCTTTTACGACGGCCAGATGATCGTGCTCGGCGGCGTCGGCGAGGATATTAAATGCGACCCAGGCATGTACGTCTTCGACGCCTCCAAGCTCGAGTGGCAGGACAAGTACCGCGCCGCAGACCATAAGCCGGATCATCATCCGGACAACTTCGTGCTCGCGGGCTCCCACGGATACTCGGTCCCCGATGCCGTTCAAAAGGTCATCGGTGGAGGCAGCGACGGCAGCGCTACGGTGACGACTCCCGCTGCGGGGCCGGCGACGGGCGGGCCGTTTGCTACGGGGAAGGCGCCTGTGTTCACCGTCACGCAGAATGTCGGCGGCGAGACAGGCACCGCGAGCCCCGGAGACGGTGGCAACGATAGCGACGATATCAACGGCGGCCTCGTTGCTGCGGGTGTTATTGCCGGCGTCTTCGGCGCTCTGGCGTGCTATCTCGGGTTCTGCGCCTGGCTCTACCGCCGTCAAGTCCGCGCTTACAAGCAGCATCTTGCCGTGTCGAACCGCTACTCTGGCACTTCCGGCAGCACCTTTGATCCATCCCCATCTTCGTCCAGAGGCGGGACTGCCGGCACCGCTGCCGCTGCCGCTGCCGCTCGACCCCAGCGTACAGCGTCCCGCGAGAACCTCTTTGGCTGGGTCGGCTCGAACCGCGACCGTACGTACATCGCGGAACCCAAGTGGCGTCTTGAAGACGACGATGATACCACTCCCGGGGCCTCGGGCAGCAGCGCCGCGGGCGGACCCAAGCGCAGCGAGGATACGAGACCCGGCACGAGCGGCAGCGGGGGCTCGACCGAGGGATTGCTCGAGGGCCAGGAACCGAGTTTCTTCAGCGTTGTCATGGGGCCCCGGCGGGCGTTGCGGGTCGTCAACGGCGCCGAATAGGAATGACGAAGAAGCCTTTGTACACGCGATGCATGGTGTGGAATCAAGGGCAGGGCGTTTCTAGGATACAGCAGTGCAGAGGTATCCATGTTTCCTGGGATGATGATGATGACGAACGATATACATACAACATGGCGGCATTCCCAGTGCGGCCGCATTCGCTGATACCCCTTCTTCTTCTGCTCCTTGGAATAGGGGCACCATGTAACAAGATTTTTAGCTATAAATGAACTTGATATGAACGTGTATTAGATGCGGAAAAAAGTGCCATTGTATTTAGCCTGGCCACATGTGTTGATCCAGCTATGTAAAGAACCATAACATCATGACTAAACCAGTTGTAATTTCCAGGCGCAATCCGTCTCAAGACTGGATGCGCGCAATGGATATCTTCATGCGCCAAAAACACCATTCGTGGCCCGAAGAAGGCCTGTCCCGTCTCTTGCGCCAATAATGCTACCGAAATTTTCCCCTTGGGAAGTCTTATTGAATCATGCCAATCATTTACGCGACCACTTCTTGAGCTGCTTCTCGGGGATGGTGTTGACAAAGGCTTCGCGGAGGAAATGCCGCCAGACCTTGTTGCTCTTCTTGCGTGTGGCCCTCTCGGCCCTGTTGCCCTTCCCAGCGTTCTCAAAATCCGAGTCGGGCTCGTTCTCGCGAAGCTCGGAGATGTCCTCCGGCTCCAGGTCGTCGTCTTCCGAGTCATACTCGAAATCCTCGTCAAGCTCATCTATTGACTTTCCCTTGCCCTTCTTGTCTTTCCGTTTGGCGATTCTGTACGCCAGCCTCAGGTAGCTCCTGACCGTCAGGTCGGGCAGCTTAAAGATCTTGTCGGTAAAAGTGTTATACTCGACCTCGTATTTGAACTTTCGAGGCTGTGTACCGTGGTTCGGCACCTCGTCACTGAAGTCGCCGTCGTGCCACTTGGAACCACCCACAGAGCCCGCCATGTCATTATTGATGTATGTGAGATTGGCAAAATATTGCGTGTAGCCGGTAAAGGTGAATGTCTGAGGTGAGTATGCAGGGCCCGGGAGCGATCCTTTGGGAGGGTCCTCAGGAATGACGAGCTCAGGGTTCTTGGGCTTCTTCTTTCTGCCCTTCCTGCCCTTCTTGCCGTGCTTTTTCTTCTTCTTCTTCCGCTCAGCATCAAGGTCTCTTCTGAGCTCCTGTCGGGTCTCCTCCTCATCGTCTGTCTCGGCCTTGCCGTCTTCGACAATCTCAGGCATATTGCCAGGCAGACCTGTTTTGATATCAAATGAATCGGTCCATACGGGAGCGTTCTCAAGACCCGTGATGTTGTACTCGACAACGCGAATCGTGGGGAGATAGTTCGGGACCACACTGGGGCTGACGAGAGACACTTGATACCGCTCGCCGTATTTGCCTCCAATCTTCCTGTGCCCCTTCTTCTTCTTCTTCTTCTTGTGCTTCTTTCCTTTCCTGTTGTGCTTTTTCCCCTTCTTTCTCTGCCTTCTAAGCTCATCCATGTCGTCATCCTCCCCATCGAGATTGTCGTCATCGAGGTCCTGCTCCATGGTGCTCGCGGCTGAGACAGGTAAGTCGGACCAGGCCTCTCGGAGTTCTATGAGGTAGTCGCTCTTGGATTCGATGGAGAAATCCTCCTCGATGGGTTGTCGGGCGGTAGCCGCTTGATCGTACAAGCTCAGGTCGATTTGCTTGGTATCCTGGAACAGGAAGTGGTCAATGTTCATGTGTCCGTAGAGGGAGCCAGTGACGACATCTCGGAACTGCTTCAGCCACAACGTGTACTTTTGCCAGCATGTCTCATCCCAGAGCTGCTTGTTCTCTGTTCGCGCAGGGGGGACGTGGCCGATGAGAATGGCCTTCATGCCGCGCTCGCGCAGGCGCTGCAGCTGGATGCTGAGCCACTCGAGGTGTTTGAAGCCTGGCTCGGAGGAGTCGGCGCAGCCATCAACGCCGGCATTACGGTCGAAGAAATACATTGTGTTCAGGCTGAAGACAGAGAGCTTGTCTGGGATGACCTCGACCTCAAACCAACCTCCGTAAGCGAAGGAATGACGCTGCTCTTCGGGGATGAAGCGGTGCCAGATGTCGCTGTAAGCCTGGAGCCACTTGTTGGGTCCTGGGTAGAAGATGTTGTGCGGAAGAAAGTCGTTGTTGCCAAACGTCGGGATGACGGGGATGTCTAGCACACCGTCGTCGGAGAAGGCGTCGACAATCTTTCGAGCAACCTTTCGGTTCATGTCGAGAACGTGCGCCGAGCTTCGCGGCAGCTTCTCGTCGCTATCATGGCGTGCGGTGTCGCCAGTCCATACAACAAAGTCGATATCGTCCTTGACGTGAGTGCGTACCCAGGCGAGCGTCGCGTCAATCAGTTCCATGGGGGAGTCGCAGTCAGTAGTCTCGGCGCCATAGGTGCCTGCAGGGCCTTTTCCGCGGTGGCAGGCGATGCCTTCGGCGGTGGACGCGTAGGCCTTGTAGAACTCATCTGGATGGAAGTCTGTAGGGTTTCCAGCGTGTTAGCAGCCTGTTTCCAACAGAGCGTAGAGCAGCAGCCACAGCGGAACCTCTCTGCGTACCTGTTATGTGCAGGAATTTCCCTTTCAGCTTCCGGGTCGGCTGCTGCGCATGCGGTGAGGCTGCGAGGCTGTCGTGTGTCTCGTCGAGGGCATCGAGCACTTTCTGCCCCGAGATGGCATTGGAGACAGGCGACGGGATCGCGCTGGGGAAGAGGGCGGCTGCCGCGAGCAGTCGGGCGCCTGTGAGTCGCATCTTGATTGGCTGCGTGCTCTCTGCCCAGGCGATGGCAGTCTTTGGGTCCGCTCGTTTGACGATTCCGGGGTAGACGAGCCGTTGGGCGAGTTGCTGAAACTCGTTGTCGAAAATTCGAGATTTTGTAAAAAAGAACCGGGCGTCACTGAGACTGATGGTAGGCTCAGGGCAGGTGTGAGGTCATCCCTTGTCGCAAACCAAGGGGCACCCCTGTCGCTCCTCGTCGACACGTCCCGTTCCAAGCCTGGGCGATGCGCCAATGAGAGACCAAGAAGCCGCGGAATTAGGGGGGTAAGCACTGGAAAAGAAGCAACGAAAAAAACTTGTTAGATGAGACTCCACCACTCGGTGAACCGCCGCCGGTTGAGAAACAGCTTGCTAAAGGAAAGCACGGAGGGCTACGCGGGCGTCTGTAGGAGATAGTCCCTGAGATCGGCAGTGGAGGAGGAGGAGGGGTAGTGGTGAGTTGATATATGTTATATATCCGTGGTTCTAGTTTGGGGAGAGTGGCATAATTAAGGGTTACTGTATTGGTATCCGTATACTGCCTGCATTTGCATCGTACATGCACGTCGCCTGCTTCTCAGCGCAGGGAGCATCCATCTTGCCCAGGCTGGCAGCAGCTCGTGCGCTGAACGTTCACGCTGAGCCGCCCTGGTGACGCTGGATCAAGCCGCAGCCAGGCTGCGACGGCGGCCAATCTTGGGCGACGTCAGCTACACGTGTGCGGATGGGAATAGGCGGCTGGTTGGCATGCCTGGACAGCCGACTCGGAGGAGGGGGG
>JADBHU010000889.1:0-44941 GCA_017140155.1 Fusarium devonianum
GGGTGGGTGACCCTGGAAAAGCTGTCGAGATAACACCACACGCAAGTTATACTGTGAAGCCACTCCAAGGATACTGTGTCAGCCAGTCAACTGTACAGCTGGTCGTCGTATTGTGGCTCCCTCTGACGTGGATGGAATGGATCAAAGAAGCCGAATGGATGCCTTGGACTGTGGGGGTTCGATACGGACTCGGATGTCAGGTGCAACAACTTGTATGGCCAAGGGAGAGCTTCAGCGCAAGCCACCGAAGTCTGAAGTCGCGAGGCCCCATGCAAGAATCTTATCTCATTTCAGTCGGATAGGCCGGTTCTTGGTCACAGCGGTCCATTGATACCCGTCAGCAACAATCGTGCCGCTGCATCGTGGATCAGAACGGTTTGCGACGGCTTGATTTCGCGCTGGACGGTATTGTGCTGGCTTCTCGACTTAGTAGTCAGACCTTGTACGGCCGAATGAAAAGTTGAGGAACCAGCCCCCGACGCACGAAGCGTCATTAGGTTGTTCTCGGGAAGCCTTAGGTTGTAAGGCTCTGTCTTTTTACCTAAGCTCTGAATAAGCTGTGAGGCTGCAATTTGGCGCGCCTAGCGAGTTTCGAGGCCGAGACTGGCGAGTAGGCGATTGTGAAAGACGTCAAATTAATAATAATAAAAGAGGCTCAGGAACCCCGTGAGTCTAAACCTCGCGGGGTTCAAGAGCGGATATCTATGCGTATCGACCTTGAACAGCCTTTCATCGCGCACTGTTTTCTTTTACCGCCATGGCGCATACACGCCATTGTTTTTGTTATGTTCCCGGTTTTCTCTTCTTTTCGTTAACTTATCCATAATTCGTTAGAGCATGCGTCGGATCTCCTGCTCGTTGAGGTACTTGTCCAGACCAGAGTCAAGTTGCTCCCACCACTCGAACAGCATAGAGTTGCAGATGAGCTTGAACCACGGGGTGAAGACCAGGCTGGGGTCATTGAAGAGTTGCTTCAGCTTATCCGCGCTAACGTACTGGGTGTCCCTAACCTCGTTGGGGTTGACATCAAGATCGACGTTGGCCTTGATGAAGAGGATGTAGTCAACTATAACAACGGTTAGACGCCAAAGCCCCGTAGCACCCCATCTTGCGAGTTCCACATACCTTCGTGCTCGCCCCACTTTCCGTCGCTCGGTGCCTTGTAATGAATTCGGGTCAGAAAGCGGAAGTTCTCGAAAGGCACCTGCTCCTTCTTGATGCCTAGCTCATGATCAAGCTTGCGCTGGGCGGCTCGCTTGACGCCGGCGACGGCATCCTCGAGGCTTGAGCCGGTCTCTGTAGGGATGTTGAGTGGGTGGGAGCAGCAGGTGTTGGTCCACATATCGGGGAAGGTGATCTTCTCGGTGGCGCGCTGCTGGAGGAGCAACTCGTTCTTGTCGTTGAAGAGGAAGACGGAAAAGGCACGGTGAAGAAGTCCCTTGTCGATGTTGGTCATGAGATGGCCTGGTAGCGTCCAGTTAGCAAGGGGTACGGAGAGGAGTTGAATGCGAAGGAGATGAGTGCTGCTGGTGATGGTGGTGGTGATGCTGGCGGTAGTGGTGCGTAGGCTTGTCGCATCACATACAGATCTTCTTGCTGGCGGTGCCAATTGGCTTGTCATTCTCGTCGAGAACAATGCAGACCTCATCCATAAGACGGATCTGCTCCTCGTCGTGGCCAGACAGGGGCTCCGAGTTGGTGTCGATGTCCGGGAACAGACGGAGCATGGACTCGGCCGTGATGGGCTGGGCGGTGGTCGTCGTAGTCGAGGACATGGTGACTGAATATATGCAAAATCAAGCGCTGGAGTGAGGAAAAAGCGAACGGGTTGTAGGAGCGAGTCGAGCGGTCGAGCGGTCTGTAACGAAGGAGGCGTTCAATTTAAGGGTCATTTCCTCTTGCTGTTTGCCCCTCCAAAAAAGTTGTCGGGTGTGGCAGCCGTGCCCCTCTAGCCCCTCCATTGCTCGCGCCGTCCGCTACGATCCACCGGAGCCCGCCACTGGGAGTTGAGTCTCTGGGGCTCTCTTGGAGGTTTGCTAGGGGTCGGTTCTGGATTAGGCAGTGGGGCACAGGCAATCAAGCGCCCAATCCTTGTTTGCTCAACAGCCACTTCGGTGAATCTCGTCTGGGGTTAGCTGTGCTGCCCTGTACCTTTATCATCTTGCTTCGAAGGACGGCATTGATGAGAGATGCTTCGCGGTGAGACCCAAGGCGGCAGCCCAGAAACATTCAAGGTAAGTCCTGACAAGCGCCTCGACTCAAGCGCTTCTTCGAACAGATCTAGCCTCCGCTATGAGTCGCCCCTCAACGTGGTCGTGCGACTCGCAAATGATTTCCGATTGTTTCCGGCTTTGCAGGGCCGTCACTGACTGCACGGCTCCAATGACTGTAACGGCAACAGTTTCTTATCGTCTTCCTTAGCTTGAAGATATTCTGACTAGCTCGGTATGCGTCGCAAGAAGATGCAGGCTAGATGACAGCGAGCTATCATCGCTTAAAGCTATGAGTCGCTTGGTGTCAAGCGAATGATGCCCTCGACATAGAAGTAGTACTGATTGCCCAGATCCACTAACAACGAAGTAGCGCATGCAGGCTACAAACAGCAGCAGGATATGTGCTTTTCGACCGCATCACCAACAGAGGTATGGCGTTTCTTTACAGGGACCTGACCCAGCCGTTACATTTTGAAGCGTGTAATGAATTATCGCTCTTACAATTAATTATGGCGTGGTGTAAGATCACATATTTTCAAACCTGACGGGACATGGGCCGTTGCCGACAAGATTATGCGCTTATTTTGAATATTATCCAACCGGGGTTCGCGGAGCTGCTGTCCGTCCTGGGTATCAGGGGAAAGCAGCCCAAGCGTGGCTGGAGAGCTTCGTCATTCTAAACCTCACGCCCCCAACACAACGACATCATCTCTCTTCCGATTCCACAAACTCTGCGGTCGCCGCCCAAACGATTGCGATTATACTTGTCTTCGGAGTAATCCAGCGTTGTTTCCGAGGCCCCGAATCCATACCCATATCCTCTACGACTGCCGTTAGCTCCGCCTGAGCCACCCGACGCAATCATGGCTCCCAAGATCGAGGCGCAAGAAATCGAGACCTACTGGAACATCTTTTCCGCGCGGACAGGCGGCGGCCAGTTCCTGACGGGAGAGCAAGCCGCTCCGGTGCTCAGCAACAGCGGGCTGCGGGAGGATCAGCTGGAGCGAGTGTGGGATCTCGCAGATGTGGACAACGATGGTAACCTCGACTTTGAGGAATTCTGCGTCGCCATGCGCGTCATCTTTGACATCTTGAACGGAGTATGATGCTAGTCGCCCCAGGACTCCGTGGCACAATAGCTAACCGGGTACAGGAATACGCAGATGTGCCGACGACATTGCCCGATTGGCTTGTCCCCGAGTCCAAGGCTCACCTGGTACAGGCGAGTCGAGCGATCACGGGGAAGCAAGTGCAGTTCGAGCAGGTCGAGGATGACTCGGATGATCTCGGGCTCAAGGATGGGTTTGAGTGGTACATGAAACCTCAGGACAAGTCCAAATACGAACAGATCTACCAGGAGAACCGAGATATGCGCGGCGAAGTTGATTGTAAGTCCCCTGGCCGAATGCTCTGAGCTGTGGAGCTCACCAACGTAGTCAACGCCCTTAGTGATCTATACGAGTCGCTCGATGTTCCCGATACCGATATTCGATCCGCATGGAACTTGATCAATCCCTCTGCGCAATCTACCATCAACAAAGACGCCTGTCTCGCTTTCCTACATATCCTTAATAACCGGCACGAGGGCTTCCGCATCCCGCGCACCGTGCCCGCTTCTCTCCGCACTAGCTTCGAGCGCAACCAAATCGACTATCAACTCGACAACCAGCGAACGGGCGCCAACTCACGATGGGCTACCAAGGCGGACGACTCAACCAGCACCGGCCGCAAGGCCAAATTCGGCGACCAGTACCTCACGCGCCTCGGTCGCAGCGGCTTCAAGACCTCGGGCACAGATTTCTCAACAGAGAAGACGGAGGATTGGGAGGAAGTGCGGCTGAAGCGCAAGCTGCAAGACTTGGACGAGAAGGTCAAGAAGGTCGAGGAGATTGCGGAACGCCGAAAGGGCGGGAAGCGCGACTCGAAGCCTGCACTTGTCAAGAAGGAGCTGGATCAAATGCTTGACTACAAGCGGAGAGAGCTGAGGGAACTTGAGGAGGGCACGGGTAAGAGTGCGGTTGGAGGAAGTCTCAAGAGCATACAGGAGGATCTCCAGACTGTCCGCGAACAGGTGGATGGGCTCGAGTCTCATTTGAGATCGCGCGAACAGATCCTGGAGGAGATCCGGAGGGAGATTGAAGATGAGAAGAGAAGCTAAGCAGATGATAATCGTGATGCCGGCGAAATGTTGCTTGGTTTGTAGAAATATCATGGCGCTTTTTTTTTATAGATTTCATATCAGGCGTCACTTCTACTCGTTCCTTTGGCGATATGGTCACCACATGCTTCCATCTGCATACCTTTGTGTTCGCTCCAAGCCCAACGTACGGCCCTTGACTGCCCACACAGCGAGAGACGGCACCGGCACCATGCCCAACCTCCCCGCTCCGCGACTCCGGCCGGTAGAACAGAGGAAGGCGTCGACAAGGGGACCGCTCACAGGCTGCGGCGGCTTGCCCTGGAGGGCGAGATCGATGTTTCTTGCGACGCCGGCGGCTTGCGCTTCTGTGTTCATGAAGCTTGCTCGGGGCTTGGACACGATATCTCCTGCGGCCCAGACCCCGTCGGCGGCCTTGACGCGCATCTCATCATCCACATCCGCGTACTCGTGCTCATTTAGCCACTCCCTGGGTAAAAAGCCTGTATTCGGCCGCAAGCCCATGGTCGCGAGATACAGATCCGTGTCCAGGGTCTGCCCGTCTGAGAGAGTCACGCGCGTCTTGCCATCTGGCAGATTGGCGGTCTTCTCAGAGCGCACGCCCGCGCGGATCTCGACGCCGAGGCGACGAAGCTCAGCTTCTGCGCGGCCGGCGATCTGGTCTCCATCCAAGACTTGCTCCTCGGCCGAGATGAGTACCACGGTTGTAGAGGAGAATGCGAAGCGAATCTCACCCGCGAGCTCGACGCCTGTGGCTCCGGCACCAGCAATGACGACGTGTTTGGCCTTGTCGATCTGGGCAGTGGTGCGGTGGAGGCTTGCAAGAAGCTCATCGTGCGAGCCGGACGCCTTCCACGGTAGTTCCGGGTCGAGGGTCTCGGCGCCTGTGGCCAGGACGAGGTGATCGTAGGTGAGGACGGAGCCCGGGCCGGCGCTGGGGTCGGATGGATCCGGATCCACGCGGACGGTGCGGGCGGCCGGGTCCACGGCTGAAGCGGTGCCGATGACGAACTCAACACTCCCGGCGGGATACTGGGCGAGGCCTGGCTCGATGGGGACGAGGATCTCGTCGTCCTTTACGGCGCCGGTGATGACGGCGCGGACAGAAGCAAGGTTCCAGTAAAAGTGGCTGTTCTGTGGAGATTTGTTGGCTTGGTCATTACATAGAGGTGTGAGACAAGTTGGGGGGGGGAGGTAGTACTTTGGAAACGAGTATGACCTTGAGGTCTTTCACATGAGGTTGGGTGTGTTTGAGTAGGCGATGAGTGATAGCCATGCCCCCGAGGCTGCCGCCCAAAACGACGACCGTCTTTGTCATGCTTGTTTTGTGTCACCGGGATGAGCTTGAAGCCTAGGAGGGTAACGATGGCGAGTATGGAAGAGTGTGGAGCGAGACGCAAGTGTTGTATCTCGTTGGCCACGATATGAGCCCGTGGTAGGTGAGGATGAGAATAGGCCAAGTTGACACCGAGGATTCTTCCGCTCATGATCTCGGAACAACTCCATGCTATCTATGACGAGCCCTCCTGTGTTCGACGAACAGCGTCCTGGTGCCTTGTCCGAGCCGCTCATCCTGCAAACCATTCAACAAGAGCGGTTCAGGCAAATGTTGCACAGCTCGTAAACACATTTGGGATAAGGCGTTGAGTGTGCCGTCGAGGATCGAGCTTCATCAGATTATGTTCAGGCTAAAGGCCATCCATCCATCTCTGAACTGGATGTTGAGGGAGCGTTTGCGGCTGCTCTAGGTGACACGTAATATATGGCAGATATTTATCGATAATACGTTATGGAAATTAGCCCAGCCTTCAAGTCCTCAACCAGCTCTTGGGAACAATAACACATAAGTCCTCGTATCGTCTTGACCAATATCATGTATCATGTCCCTCTCCTTACCCAGGCTGACAAGTAAGTTTGCTAAGTAGTAGATTTCCTCAGCCAGGCCTCCGCTAGTTCCAAAGGGAAGGCGGACGAGGCCCCCCCTGAACCAATCGTAGCCCACGACGTCACACTCCCCCAAAGCCTGAATGACCCCTCGCCCCTCCTTCCCATGACCCCGCTATAACCCGCCAGCTGGGAAAGGCCCAATCCTCAACAATAACCCCAGCGGCCCACGACTCTCCCTCAACTCGCATCCTCTTTTCCTCCTTCTCCCATATAACCAACTCGAGGACCCCAAATAAGTCCTCCTCTTTACCCTTACCGAATCTCAACATCGACCACACAGCCCAGCATGCCTCCCCCCCAGAGCGAAGCCTTCTTGAAGGCCGTCGAGGACTCCAAGAAGCTCACCGCAAAGCCCGACCCCAGCGAGCTCCTTGAGCTCTACGGTAAAGCTCCCCTCGGCCGCGTTGACTTGCCGCGCTCCTCTCCGTCCGCGGATACAATGTCTTCACCTCTTGCGCTCCCTTGGCTAACACATGGTATCAAATAGCCCTCTACAAGGTCTCCAACAACGAGGATTTTGACAAGGCTACCGCCCCTGGCACTTTTGACTTCAAGGCAAGCTAACTCGCCCCATGTCTCGTACAGCGAGGGCCTCCGTGCTGACTTTTTGACTCCTGGATAGGGCAAGGCCAAGTACAACGCATGGAAGAAGGCGGTTAAGGAAGATGGCCTCACCCCCGAAGTCGCTCAGGACAAGTACGCCAAGCTCGTCGAGACCCTCAAGGAGAAGTACGGTTACGACCCCAACAAGGAGCCCGAGGCTGTCGGTACCAGCTAGATATGTGGAGCTGGAAATCTAGGCACGATGAGATGAGTTCAAGAGCAGGAGGATGAGGACATGTTCATCATAAACGTTAGAACGAAGTGCGGGCCATTCGTTGTCCGTTGCGGCAACGTCTGTAGCAGAGAGAAACTATACCCTGTTCTTATAAGTGCGCTGATACTTTGCAGCCTTCAATTAACGAAGGGTTTGTTGGTTTTTTCTTTGTTGCGCGGTAGTGATGGTAGTAGTTCCATCATGCTTGTCCGTGGCCTAGACAGTCTTACAGATATGCCCCAGGGTACCCTTGACATCACCCTGTCCTGAGGCTAAGCATTTGTCCCGGATCCATTCTCTAAGTCAAAGTCATGATCAGCATTACCCTGAGCCAGCCAGCCTTGAGGTCAGGGGCACCATTGCATCCCGGGTTATGCTTTCGTTCATAGTCTGTGGCTGAGAGTTGACTTTGTTACAGGGCGTTTCATCCTGGAGTCTTGAAGCAGGATGAGTGGGCACGAAATGACAAGGGCTCTCGCGTCGCGTTGAATAGCAATTAAGGGTAAAGTAGGTATACGCAGGTCGTGTACCAGTCGTCAAAATTCCAAGCACTCCGATCGTTTCTCGTCATCTCATCCACTTCCTATACTCTCTTCCCCATTCCAAAAAGGTAAAACACCAAGCCGATCAACTCCGGTTGAAGTGGGTTGCAAAATGAAGGGGAATCTGTTCCAAAAAATGGTAAATATTCATCAGAAGGGTATTTGTAGCTCGACATTGCACAAGGGGGTTTCTAGTGATCTTTGATTTCTGTCACTCTCTTCATCGTAAAACTCGTTAACAGTCGTGGCGACGCTGAGCACGTCGTTTTCGGAAGGCAGCCATGAGAGTGCCAACGTATCCACGGAACAGAGCTCGAATTAGAGAAGGGCGAAGATGCCGGCAGCAGCAAGGAGCAAGGCGCTTACGCCGGTGGTAGCAGCACCGGCGGTAACCGGAGGCTGCTCGACCGGCGCTGTTGTGTCGACCGGCACGGGGCCGGACTCGGAGGGCTGGGTCGGGACGGCGCTGGCAATGGTACTGTTGGAACCACGCCACGCCGTGCTGTAGCCGGAGCTGGTGGGACAGACGGTTGTGGTCTTCTCCGAGATCTTAGTATTGGTGGTCTTAACAGTAACCGACTCAGAGGTAGGAGTGGCACTGACCGTCGAGCACGGGGTAGTGGTGGTGGTCTCAGGGGTGCTGGTCCAGGTGCTTGTAACAAGGACAGTGGTGGAGGTAGTCTTGATCTCAGAAGTGGTAGTGGTCGGCTTAGCAGGGGGGCTGGTGTAAGCCACAACACTCTCGAGACTGTCATCAACACCGTAGGCGGCAGCACACTCGACCAGGCCCATGGAGTCCGGGCAGCACCAGGTCTGAGACTTGGTGTCGTGAGTGCAGTAGTAGCCCTCGTCACAAGAGTCTGGGAAAGGGTTAGCATCTCTGTCTGGGTCCGGGTCATGTCAGACAAGGCAGGCAAACATACTTCCAGTGCCGTCAGAGCAGCAGGTCTGCTTCACCGAAGGGTTGTAGCAGTGAGTAGAATCATCGTTGGAAGGGCACGTATCATAACCCTTACCACAGGCCTCAGCACAAGTGCTGCCCTGGCCGCAGACAGACTGCTCAGGCTGATACCCGGGATTGGAGCGACGCGAGAGGCTGAGGCCAAGAACGGGGCCCTTGATCAGCTTGTAAGGCTGGGGCTCGGCGGCGGCGGCAACATTTGTAGCACATGCCAAGAGAACAACGGAGGCGATAGTTCGGAAATGCATCTTGACAAGCGACGAAGAAAGGCTGAAGTCGAAGAGTAAATTCGAGTACAACGGCTTATAAGATCTGACGTTGCAGGGAGGGAACGACAGCCACAGACAGGGTATAAGCGATGATGGTGGAGTCGTGGAGACGTGAGTGAGGGTGTGTTTACAACGACGAGTGAGTGAGAGGGTTTGATATAGTAGGATCGAATGACGATGCTGCTGAGATATTCTGAAAAGACTGGATCGAGTATCGATAGAAACGATTCTCTAGGACGGCGACAACAAGGACGAAGGAGGAGGAGGAGGATGGTGAGAGGGCGAAGGGATCAAGCGTCCGGGGGAAGATGGGCAAGATGTGGTGTAAGTAGTGTCTGGGAGGGCCATGGCGCCAAGGAAGGAAAGGCTTGGACGAGCCAAAACGGGCAGCAGCAGCAGCCAGGAAACGGGGCAAGTATCAAGCATCCATCACCTGGCAGACAGCAGAGCTCGCATCGCATCGCGGCTTCCCACTCGCATCGGCCAGAGGAGGACCCGGTGCATTAGATGGGAAATGGGGTCGGGTTTCACGGCTGCGATAGGCTGGATTGACACGGAGGACGTGCAGAAAGAGCTTGGCCTGGACTCGAAAAGCCACCCGAAGCGAAGAGGAGGCGACGGGGGGGGGGGCGCGTGCTCCCCCATCGCGACATGGGTCCCATCTCCTTTTTTAATTTAATTTCAGTCGCGGGTGCCCATGAGATTTGCCTCTATCACCACCGAGCCAGGGCGGCGCCATGCCTATTGTGGGCGTGGTTGAGGGGCAACCTGGCTGAGCCACTGGCAAAGAGCGAGAGCGCTGTTTGCGACGAGGCCCGTGGTTTCCACGGATTGGCGGGAGAGTAAACAACAATAAGTAGACTTTGCGGTCTTGATAAGGTATGCGAGCTCTCAGTAAACAACGCAATGCTCAAGGCCAAGTACATCTTTCAAGAAATGGCAACATCCACACTTCAGCTTTCATTAGCTTGCGATATTTTCCACCCCCAGATCATTTCCTCTGGGCTGTCAAGCAGACAATCGCCAGCTTTTCTCAAATGACGGCCATTTAAAGCTGGCCTCGTCAATTAGCCGCCCACCTGCCAGACTCAGCCCAAGCCCACTTAGACCTGGCGCGTTGAACCGTCTCAAGAGCGCAATTTTCCACCATGCGCCATCTCTCATTACCTGGATATCGCTCTATCGTTGTCCTCCTTTTCGAGAATGCGCCAAGTCTCTTGACGTCAACGAGTAACATTTCGAAGCAGCGATCATCATCTCCTCGCCTCTTGGCCGTCCTCGCGTCTGTTGTTCGCTTCCCCTTCCGCGGGCACATAAGTTAAAGGCACAATTGCCCATTAAAGGCACCTGGAACCCTCTACCCGGTGCATGTCACCCGTTGTGGCCGCTGACTGGCCAGGCTCTTCGGTGCAACTTCAGACTTCAGGGGTCCAGCAGGTGTTAGCCGAAGCCCGCTGCCGCTAAGAGGCCGCCTGATGCAGGAACCAGGAACCAGCGAATAAGGGACTGTTCTGGATCTTTAGGTCTCTCTGTCAACGGAAAAGACAAGGAGGCCATCTGATAGAAAAGGACCATAGAAGCCGGTGCATGTAGTCCAGGAATGAGTCAGAGAAGTATCCGTACATCCAATCAGTCTCACGTTGGTAGTTGAATAAGTCGAGCGGCCGATTAGAGAGGCTTCTACTGGTCCCCCCACAAACACACGATACTTCTCTTCTGGGCTTGGCCTGGGTTTCAGGTTAATGCCTCGACCGGGTCATGGGCCCTGGGGGTTTGGCGACTTTCGGCAGGGTTGTCCCGCTCAGAGCGCTGATTAGCCTTTATCAAGGTTCCAAGTAACGTCAGTGGCATTCTTAATTTCGAGCCCGACCTTTCTCGAGCCCTTGAGTGGTTCAATTTCCCCAGACTGTAGCCACTTTGCACGGCTCAACGCCCTGCCTGTTATGGCGCTCCCCAGCATCGTCGATGCAAAAACGTCAACCGCATCATTCTTCTCTCGCAAAATGCCAAAGATTCTATACATAGGTTGCCAACTCATTCCTTCTATTTATTCTCCTTCAATGCGGGCTGCTGACATCATGCATGATTACCCGTGTTCCTGCATTTCCTGCATTGGCTGCATGAAACGAATTCACTCTAAAAATACAACATTTTGAGACACTGCAACAATCCATTCAGCTTCTTTTTGTTGACCACAACTTGCAGTGACAACTGTGACATATAGCACGCTTCATGTTCCTTGCCATCCCTTTCGCCTCACCTTAGCAAGGTCCAAAGTCTCCCATAACGACGCAATCACACAAAGTCAACTACTTCAACATGTCCCAATATCCCGCAAATTACGCATCATCTCCAGAGCACCGCCGCGTCTGCCTTTAACCGCTGGACGCTGCTAGACCCGTCACCATCGCTGTGGCATCGCGGCCCAGTTCCACTTCTCTCGACTCATGCTCACTCGACCGCCTTCTTCATGGAAATAGCCTTTGTTCGAGGGAGTTCAACCTCGTTGCTGGTAACTTCACATATTGCGGTAGACACAAAATCTCAGCGGTGCTAAAGAGATTGCTATGCGCCAAGTGACTACCGATCCCATTCTGCCTTGCCGCAGCGAATCCTAAAGTCGCCTGGCAACAGATTCATTACAACCAATGCTTTCCATCTTGAGCCTCTGCGATCTCTCATCACTGCCTCTTGTCCGTAAACACGAACGATCGCCAACCATATCAGGTACAACCATCAAAGAAATCAGTCCTCATTCTCACCCTTTCAGCAAGCCCCTTTCCTTAGGCGTGCCTTGGATGACCTGGATACCGCCAAACCGCCGTGGCAGAATAAACCACCTGTGAAATTGCTCCAAGGATACCTATTCAGCCTCGTCGCCGCCCATCTTGGCAATCCACTTGTTCATATGGGAGTATTTCTCCTCAAATGTCTTCTGCAGCTTCTCTCCCGCAAGCCACATGGGGTCGCCCTTCTTCCAGTATTTGAAACAGTTGTCGAAAATCTGACGCACGTCTGCGAGGAATTCCTCGTCCGTGGCATACTCCTTACGGTCCATCTTGACCTTGACAGTGCTGAGATCCATCGGTCGCTTGACCTTGTCGAAGTAATCCGGCACGCCGTCCTCAACAGGCTCTACGGGGTCTCGGAAGGGCCCAACAAGTCGAGTCCAAAAACCTGCCCAATCTGTTAGTTCGTAAGATATACATGAGAAGAGCAAGATGGCGTACCTGGCCCCGACAGCATCCTAGTGAGTAGGTCTGCACAAAAGTCCAACTTCTGCGCCGTGCTGAATTCGCGGCCTTCCATGTATCCTGCGCTGATTCTACGCTTTGGCGCAGGTTTGGGCAACGAGATACGAGCTTTAGCTGCTCTGTCGACGGGAGACGGGTTGCTAGCCAGGATTCCACTGATTCGACGGTTCTTCTTTGCTTCAGTCTCGGGCTCATCCTCCAGGTAGTGAACGTTCTTTCGTGGTGTCGCAGAAGGGAGCCCGGCGGCGGCGGCAATCGATGAAGGTTGTACCACAGGAGCAGTGTCGAACGAGCTCATGGCAACAACAAGCTCACTGAGAACCTCTTGCGGCAGTGACTTGGCGAACTCGGCTCTGGCATCGGAAGACCGCATGTACTCGGCAGTCCAAGACAGAAGAAGCTTTCGAATCGAAGATCCCTCGGGGGTGTCCTTCCAGACCTGGATGAGAAGAGGCGTTGCTGGGATTCGTTCGGTGAGTCGTCGACAATCAATCATAGATTCGAGGGCTTTATCACAGAGTCCATGAATGCTCAGCTTGTGGCCGAGCTTCCAGAGTCCGACAAGCGACTCATAAGACGGCACGTTGGACTCGTCCGATATGACCTTGCCCGTGTAGAGGAAGTTCTGGGCCAGCCCAAAAATCTCCTTTGTCGTGTCGGGAAGCCTGACCAAGTGCTCGACCTTCTCATGGGAGCCCATCTCAGAGAAGTGCTTCTGGTAGAAGTCGGATCGAGAGCACAGGAAATCCTTCTGGATGCCGAAGGGGCACTCATCCGAGCCGACGAGGACGATGACGAAGATGGGATGCGGTTGACTGGTGGTAATGTTAGCAACATTTCCCTTCCAGACGAGCTGAACTGATGGGGTCTCGTACAGCCATGAGAACGGTTTCTTCTCTTCCTTTACACTTTCGGTGTTCTTGCTGGTTAGGGGGCTAGCCTCATTCTGCGGCTCAGCCATACTGGTTGTTGGGATCAGGATAGGGTTGTAATGATCAGAAAGCAGATTCGATGAGCATAGCTTTTTTTTTTTTTTTTCTTGAGCGGTTGATATTTTGCGCGGACCTATATTGGTGGTTAGTAACTATTCATGGTCATCGAACAATAGCCACGAGTGGGTTCGTGGCAGCTGTAGACTCATTGCATTTCGGCCTGTGCACTTGCATTTGCCACCGTAATGCTGCTATTCACAAGTCATCTGAATTGGGTATCTTGGGCCACAGTGAATGCAGGAATCCGAATCTTCCCGCGTTGAAAATTTGAGATTCATCTCACCTCAACTCGTCCCCGAATTCCGCACAGCTCCTTTTCAATCTCACCCACAGCCACGCGATCTTCGCTTCCGATTTCACGAACAGCACCGCTGTATCAACGGTCCGTCTTCTGTGAGAGATGCCCAAAAAGTCGAATATACTGATGAAACAGCTTGAGTAGCAATGAAGTGTATTCTGGCGCGAGGACCTGATCTTTGGACGGATGGTGTGTGAAGCTACAAGTTGCGATGAGATTGTTGGCCAATGAGGTCCCTGAATCGCTGCGTCTGCCCATTCTTTCTGGGGGAACAATCGGCACGGGGGATTGTCCGCTTCCGGCTTACCCCGGTGAGCGCACTCTCTCACCGAGTGTCATGGTGATTTGCTTACCCTGTATCGCACCTTCTGATAAAAAAGTTGAACACCTAAAAGCAGACTCGGTGTCAAATGATCATAAGTAAGTAGACACCACTTCACAGCTACAGATACAGTACTCTCAGGTTCAATTGTCATGCCCCATCAACGACCCAATCGATACATGACATCAAATCACGGAATGAATAATAATGCTAAGGAAGCATAGTTGTGAGAGAAGGACACCCTGACACGCGAGCTGGAACAAAATTGTCAGTTGCTGATAAAGCCCATTAACAACTGACAGGGCGCTGTGTGCTGGGCGGCAGTGTACTCAAACGCCCGTCTCAAGTTGAAGGCCTGGCATTCAGGTATCACAGTCGCCAGGGATATCCGGATACTCTCGTGGGGACCCCGTGGTAAGCATCTTCATACCCCAGTCGTCTCCAACAAGCGCCGGTCCGGGATTACAATCACATTGAGTCGACTTATCGAAACTTTATTAGTTTGCAACTGTCACCGGAAGAATGCAACGGCAATCACGAACACGACAGCTTTCACCGCAGCATCTTATGTGCCCATCACGCGTTCGCTCTTCCCGGGACAGGCTGTCCCCGTCATCGCTGAGTGCCGAGGACCGTACCCCGGATGATACGATCACCCACCTCGGCGCGCGAGGCCGCGCATCGGACGACATCGATATCATCGCACAAGCACACCCACATGCAGACACACACACACACACACAATAATTACTTGCTCTTTCTGCCTAGGTGTTCCGCTTGCGGTTGGAACTCCCCAGACCATAAACCCTTGGCACACGCATCCATGGGGAAGCAGATAGCTGAAAGGGGAAAGAAAGGCAAGGACGAAGCAAGCAACGACGTTTCGTGGGGTGGACGTAGCAAAGATCGTCGCCATCTGCCGCGCATATGCCGATGAGGCATCCGACGCGGACGAGGCCACAGCAAGGAACGGGTGGGTTGTGATTGGGGAGGATGAACGACTCGGAGATCCTGGGGCAAAGTTGACCACCAGGGAAGGCCGCAAGATGAATGGCCGGTCTCCAGAACAACCACGCCAATCAACGACCCTGCCGAGTAACGATCCACGGGCGGTAGAATTCGAGGGCGGTTGCACGAGTGCTTTCCACTGCCGAACCGACGGAGATAGCTCACCTCCACATGCGCCGGAGACCAGTGTCCGCGATCATCAGCCCATGCCAACGGATAATCGCCTGAGCTCACTGCAGATGCGCTCTCGCTCGTGGTTACTCGCTCTCTCGATCTCGATACGGCTGGGAACCGCACGTACGATGTGACAAGCAGCGGTTTCGAGGTGAGCACAGAGAGAGCGAGGGGCAGGAAAGTACTGCTAACAGACCACTGAAGCCATCAAGAGCTGTACTACGGATGGGTAATTGGCACTGAACAACAGCAACATGACGGAGCCCCGCCACACCGCTAGCATCTCGCAATCAACACGAATCAGGTAGGCACATGCACTCACGTCTCTGGGGTCTTACAACATGCATGCCATTTTGATAAACGAGTACGCCCATAGCTTCTAGTGCCCGCCCTCTCCCACCTCGCAGTGCAAGTGGGAAGAGAAGAAAAAAAAAATCCTTCTCTTTGTTGCTGCTACGGACCTGTCTCGGCACGACTGTATGGAGTAGTAGTTCCGAAGTTGGTCTAGTGGCCGCAGTCAAGCAATATCCCATCTCGGCCAAACTTGCGCATCCCAGATCGTGAGATCTGAGCGGCTGCGAGTCGTAAAACTACACTAATGCAACAACCCGCTCGTTTGTCAGAGTCGAGGAAGCGAATCCATTGGTGAGTTTCTGGCTGTTGGAAAGAAGGGTGAAAAAAATCTAGAAAATTTTAGACGAAAATGGCCCCGGTGGCGGTGTGAAGTGAAGCCGCGCGAAACCCGCGAAAATTCCAGTGCTGCTGCCCAACAGGGTACCTTAGTCAGTTTTTCCTCTCTCTCTGGCTTCACCTCCATAGCCGCTGTTGACGTGAGTGGTTTTGTGCAAAGAGGGTCATCATGCGGCCCCAAGTCTCCAGAACTTGGTCCCTGACTAACAAGATGCACATCGTGTCTCGGAAAGGCCAAGCCCTTGTCTTTTTGTACGTGCTTCATCCTCTCTTATGACGATGGTGCAGCTATGCGTTGTATTTGTCTGGGGCACAGTAACCCTGGAGCATAAACCCGTACTCTCGAACAATGAAGCATCATGGGCTACGTAGTACAACCAGCACTTTATGACGCTGGGGGTAGAAGCCAGTTCTCAACTTGAAGGCTTGCATTATGCATTCCCCGTCGTGCTTAGAATGTGCCGGACCCGACTGTTTCCAGGCTAAGAACGCACTGCAAACCCCAAAGAGCAGTAGAAAACCGGTTAAGCTTCCCATCTGTCGTCAGTAGGGATTTTAGATAGCAACGATAATCGGAATCATTTTCTGCTGCAAGAATTGCGCGAGTGCCCCTTTGGTTGGTTCATTAAAAACGAAGTTGTTGACGGTACTCGTGCTATTCTTGGCACCCCATGCGTCATCCAAAATGCCCATCTTCCCTGCTGCCATGCTTCCATGCTTCCACCGAGCTTCTGTTTTTCCATCTAGCAACCTGACTCGACGAGGGGTGCATACCCACGTTTTTCGTGAATTCGCCACTGTCCATGACACAAGGCTGGGGGCTTCAGAAGGGAAGCCTTCTGAGGATCCAGGGCACGGAGGCCATCGGCCACAACTTGGAGATGTGTAGGAGGGTGGTGTGGCTGTACAAAACCCGGGGGGAGAAAATCGCACAACAAGTACCTTTTCCCCACAGGTACCTCGAGGATCCCCTTCGAAGAGCAACCGGCCCGGTGGAGCACGCACCCTGTCCGCTCCACGCGCACAGAGTAAAACCTCCGCAGGCCGTCCAACCGTTGTCCCTGCTTGGCCCGGATGGAGAAACGCCCAGGGGAGCTAGGCTTGTTCAGGGCAATCAAGTCCTGGGGCCGTTCCTTAGCTAATACGAAGTGATGCCATAGAGAAAATTCTTATCCTTCCAGAAGCATGCCACAGTCTGGGGGACCTGGGTAGGGAGCATGACGAATCCCGACCACCCATGAGCCATGAGCCAAGACTTGGGCCACGATGCTTAACATCCTGGGACTACGGCCGGACTTGGCCGAAGCTTCTTGACAAACCGACTCTGCCACAACGAGCACGATGCGCCGGCTTTATTGTGGCCCCCCGCAGTCTCACCTTGCGCTGATTTTTGTTCGGAGGCGGAGCCGTCGTGGCTAGTTAATAAAGGGGCTCAAGTCAATGCGCCCCAGTGCCTCTTGCTCATCTCGCTGCGCGGGGATGGGCTGGGCAGCCTCCGTTCCGTGCTGAGGCTCTGCCATTGCCTGGTGTCTGGTGATGCCGGCCTCCGTTTTGACTCGGTGTACATTTCGGCGCTTCACCGGCGCCGAGACTCCCGCCTCCTCCCAACAATCCCCAGACTCCATCCGACCCCATCTGGAGCCTCCTTTTGGTTTGTGGTCAGTCATGGAGGCCGACCTCCTCAGATTCATTACCCTCTCCATCGCTGTTCTCGTCCTCGCTTTGCCCGACTTCCTGACCAAGGAGCAGGTCCTCGCTGCCTTGCCACTGAGGCGGCGGGGCCGGCATCGCCGCTTCGTCTTCATCTGCCCACCCGTAGTCCTCATCATCCTCGCTGTTGGGCACTTCGAGATCTGTTTGTCCAAGCTTTCGCTTACGCCTAGCCATTTCAAAAGACTGAATCGCATCGTAGGGGACCTGTTTCACGCCGTTCTGCCATCTTCGTGTGAGCGACTGTGAACCCGAACACAGGATGATTACCCAACATACCAACTCCACTTTGAATGCGACCACGTTCTCCACGGGCTGCTGAGTCGCTTTTCCATCCACCTTTTGTAGGCCTACGAGAAAAACACTCGCGGGTCTATTTTCTTGCCATGCCCAGTCTCGGAACACAACAAGTCGAGTTGCAACCCCTTGCTCCCATACTGTGGCATTGACCGCAGCAGTCAAAGTCGCGCCCCTTTCTGAATGCATCTTGGTCGCGCATTGGGACAAGATAACAACTGCACAATTCCTAGTAGCCGCAAGTTTGTGGAGAGCATTCATAATCGACTGTAAGGCTTGCATGCGTTTTGCAGATTGACTCGGGCCTGCCGCCAATGTCAGCGAGGAGCCACCCGACGCTGATATACGTACGTACCCTTGCCAGATTTAGAGAGGGGTTTGTTGTCGTGAGATTTGGGCAAGGCCGAATTTACCAGCGCTGAGAGGGAGCTGACTACCACAAGTGATGTATTGGATGGTATAGATTTCGCTGTCGGTCGTGAGACTAGAGCAACGAAGTGAGGGAGTGTCAGGCACGAGTAATGATAGAATCGGCCTGCAACACTATCCTCCAGCTCTGGCGCTTCCACTTCATCAAGTGGGCGATGCTCTCGACTTTTCTTGGCAGCTTTAACAGCGGCCTCAAGCCTGTCATACTGGAGGGCTTGGAAACAGTCTAGGAAGTAAAAGTCAGGTCACATATGGGGCTTGGGGATTCATGGTGCTAGAAATCACGAACCTACCCAGACCACAGCGTCGCCGTTGCACAAGGCATTCGAAGCAAGCTGTAGCCTTCCTTGCGCATCAGTCTTGAAATCATGCAACGGAGCGGATTTCTCACCCCAAGGCAGTCTTGCCCGTTCCTGGGGGCCCCCAGATCTCTGTCACCTGGCCGCGTTGAACACCCCCTTGACGGGCAGTATCTTGAGAGTCAACGGGGCCTGCGCCAAGGAGAGCATGGTCCAGATCGTCAAGACCTGTCGAGACATAATTTGACGCGTCGTCTCCGAGCTCGTCTAAAGCCTGGGAAGCCGAGACAGTCGGTAGTCGGTCTGTCCTTTGGGTTAGCTTAGGCTCCATATTGTGAGAACTATCATGGACTGACGGGCACCAGGCGTGTCAAAGCTGGCTCTGTCATGACCGTGAATCGCATGATAATCCATCTCCCACAGTCATGGCAATGGCGCGAAGCTTTTCCAGGCCAGTCAACAAAGCAACTGTAGGTCCAAGGTAGTAGTCGCGGCATTCTCAAACGTGCCCGTGTACCTTGACGTTGGGTGCACGTTATCACGTGACAGAGATTGCTGACCGTCGTACCTTAGGTAATCAACCAAACCGACCTTACCTTGCCGGATCGTCCCTTCAACTGCGGGAGCTTGCAAGCATTGCTGGATGGTACTGTAGGAGGGTCGACTTCTATGGAACGTTCGATGATACGGAGTGTCAGCCCATCGGAGCTCACCTGAACCGGCTTTACTTGATTCAGATTTCTTCAAACTGTTTCCTCTTTCCTCTTCACGACGAGCCACTCAGTACCTGGCTTTGAGCCATGATCTGGAACGGCGGTCCACAGAAACCCCGGCCTGGAGCATGGGCATTTAACCGCCGTGGCAAAGCACTCGCTGTCAGGATCATGGGATAACTGTCAGATATTTTACATTTATCTGGAGGAGGGCGAACTATCACGGAAGCATGCTACACATTCAGGCCATTCAGAGGGCAAAGAGTGGCAATTCCTCTGGCGCATGCGCCTTGGCTACCGCATCGGCACTTGGAAACCAATATCCCAGTCAGTATTGGCTACACAGTTTTTTGTGAAAGGGAAGAATGTGGTTCGCGTAGCACTGAGCTCGGTTTCTGTCTCGAGTATGTGGGCCATGAAGAGCACAGCCTTTGGATCGCTCATGGCTACGTAGGCATCATATGATGAGTCTTTGGAATAAGAATGTACCGATTTATGCAAGGTCTTTGTCGACACGCGGCCAATTTGGTTACACATTCTAGCATTCCAAACTCCAGAATGTATCATCGTGGAGCTGTGGAACACCTTATTCAGCATTAGACCTAGGCGGATGAGCAGGTACCAAGCAATCTGCTGTGGCAAACCTGACTCGAGCAGCGGATCATCCTCGGCCACTAACTTCGGCGCGATAAATTCTATGCTCAGGCCTTCACCCTCAGAACTTATGACTGACTACGGGCGAGCGTTGTGGGGAAGACCAGACATTACCCCATTCCCCATATCCCCGGTCCCCGGCAGAGGACGGAAAAGATTTCTTGTCACAGGATTGACAGTCTGGGGTCTTGATAGGAGTCAGCCCGTAATGGGAAACTCTAGAGATAAGAGGTTCCATCCGACGGCGTGATCAGTGACTGGGGCCAGGACGGTGTCCCGAGAAGGCAAATGAAGGTTGACCTGTGCTCGCGGTTACGGACTTGGACCTGAATTTGTTCTCACAAGTTCTCAAGGGGCTTGGATGGTTACATCAAGACCACGCTTGTGCTCTCGTGTAAGTTACATAGCCCCGGTACGAGTTTCGAGAGTGACACATCAGAAGTTTGCTTCACTTACAACGGCCATAATCACTTGAGACAGGGAGCCTGGCTCTGAAGGCGCCGCAAACGGGCCAGGCAAACACTTTTTGCCCGTGTCTCCTGGAAATATAATAACAAGAGACGCTCAACTCGGGTCTTGAGACTTATCCTCCAGATCTCCATTCGCTCCACACCAGTTGTAATGTGAACATGTAGATCAACGTGGAGATGACTCGGTTTCCGATTTAGCGCCGCCATTCCCGAGAACCATGTCTTGATAGGTTAATAAGTTATCGCTCGCTGGTTGAGCTTACGTTACTCAAGCTCGTCGGCAACAGGGCTTGAGGTGTGTGCGCTGAAGACGATGGGTCGCGGGTCTCGTTCCAAAAACCCACACCCGGCTACCTGCGGCAGCTCTAGACAGCAAGGTAGCGAATACGGGACACGAATCCAGTGGGGCAACGTGGTAGAAGCCATGCCATGGATGCTATGGAAGCCGTGGAAGCCGTGGGCGCGGCGACCTCGAAGCACACGCTGGAACCTCGCCCTAGCTTGCTATACTCGTGGTCTCCCAGGGCCTCTGAGGTCGAGACAGCTGCTAGCAGAGCCCATTGCGAGCGTCGCCCCAGCCCGGGCAGAGATTCTTTACTACTAACGTAGTAGGAGACGGAGTCGCGGCGATAGCGGCCCCTCTCTGTATTCTGTGCGGGGAGGCAAGTGGTGTTTAGTGCGACAAGTCATCTCACCTGAGGCTCTCAGCATCCACACACCGAACAGCCGACGGGTGGCTTGAGCTGCGCGGGCACTGTGAAACATGCGCTGGATAGACAGTGTCTGCACGGCTCGGCCAATGTCGGGATCGTGAGACGAAAAATTGGGGGCTGAGCAGTTTTACGCAGGAGAGCATGCTAGTCGCCTGGTGGATGATGCCAGCTTGCCAAGCGAGGCGATTCTCAGCTTTAGCCCTCACGAAGCTACCTTATCTCTGGCCTCGACTTGGACCGGGCCCTGGCTGGTTTTCCTGTTAAAATTGCCCTTTTGGCCGTTGTCTGGGGATGGCCACGGCGATAAGGAAGCTTCAAACGCCTCTACCTGGACTAGCTCAGCCTTCAATGAGCCGCAGGCCACTCTGCAAGGAACATGATGGCAAGCCGCTGCATTGTGCATGCAAATCCTGGAGCCCCGCGAAGGGCTTGCTGTACTACGCAGATCTAGATCCTGGGATCTGCGGCGAGGTACCCCCAAATCAAGCCACAATCGAGGCTCTGGCGCATCTGACTCGCTATGGCATCAGTGCAAAGGCGTTTGATGTTTTCTCAAGGGATGGGCCATCAAGCTTTCGGAGCAATGACCGCGGCGAGCAGTGTCTTTCTCGTCGTTCTTCCGTGTAATTGTTCACTTGTTGATGATGCCAGACTCACCAGCAGTGTAATGTCCTCTCCCCAACAAGGGTTCCAAATCGGCACCGAAATTTGTCCCCTTTATTAGCGGAGCCGCTTCAAACCCCGAATAGCGTCGCATTTGGTACCTGGACAGGTGCCCTCCTCCTGTTGACGAATAACAAAGGTTTGCCACTATGAAAAATACACGATGTCCACACCACGTGGGGTGGAACTCATTTTGCCAGTCCAGTCGCCTCAACAAGCGTTAGATACGGCTACCGAAATGAAATGCCCCTTGATGCTCTCGGGCCTTTCGAGGCTCATTAGTCGACTGCGTATTCATGCAATATACCGCATCAAACGCCTGGGCTTGACACATAAGAACCCGCAATTCCTCAAGGGTATCATGAATTCCCAAATCCGGTCCCAGTCGTCATGGGCTCCAAATGCGGACGGGGGTGCACCCAAGCGGTCCAGTCAGGGACAACGTGGTCTTATCAGCACGTGCTGGAGCTCTGAAAGCCGCTGTGTCATTCATCAAAGTCGTTCGACGAACAAGCGGTAGCTGAGTTGCACAATTCTGTGGTTGCATCTTCGATAATCGTCATTCTCTCAGTTAATCAACCGCCACAGCTACCACGAGCGCTGTGGTGGACGTCTCACTTGTTCTGAGAGCGAGGTGTGTGATTTTACCAGCTCCTTGGATTCAGGGTGGGCGCATTGGCCTTGTTGGATGGACATGGTGTGTCGCATCTACCATGTCGACATCTCGTTGCTACCACAGGGCAGCAGGCCTTCAATTGAGTCCAGTGGAGGAGGACCTTTGGAACACTGGACAAGCAATCGATTCTGATGGAAGCTCTTGCAACTTAGGACCCTTGAGGCAGCGAATCCACGACAAGCCAGGGATAGGCCTAGTTACCTGTAGTGTCGCCAAGAGTTGCTCAATGCAGCGTATCTACCACTTTGCCAACGTATCTGTTCGCCTCGTGAAAGTGAAAATGAAAGGCCTCGTCATGCTATGCAAGCAGCATGTGTTTGCCAACAGCTGGCGCTCCAGTCCACAGCAATCCGCTTAACCTCGAAAATGATTCGTACCTCATACACACGTGTTGTAACTGTTTGAATGCCAGTGGCCATGGTAAGTACCAAGCTTGGGACTTATCTGAATCTGGGCCAAATCCGAGATGGCCGGATCCCAATGCAATGGCGGACATCGCCGCTCCGACTCACCGAGGGTCAGGATAAGATCTAAGATCATTTGCCCCGGAACTGCCCCAGACGGCTAGCGCACCAGCTCGTGACAGGCATTGGACACTCGGGTCTGGGGGCGCCATCGCATAAGGGGAAGCTGGAGAAAGATGGAGTATCACAGAGCCTCCTGAGCTGGGGTTCTTCGGTCGGACCCATTTGTCTTATCTGTCCAGAGGAGCTGGCTCTCGTCGTCCCCCAGGAGGATGGACGACGAGGTGGCGTGCTAGGATAATGCATTTGACAGGATAAGAGAACATCATCAGCACAAACAGGACATGGGCACTGCCTGGGGTAAAAACGCCCGGTGGCTTGCGAATCCCTACCATCTGCCGGAGGTTGTCTTGAACAGCCTGTGGGTTTTGGGGGTTATTATCAGCCAAACCTGCTTATCGCCCCCACGCAGGGACTGAGAAACGACTTCGGATACCCCTGTCGGCTATCAGCAGCATTGGCAGATGGGCTCGGATATGGGGGGGCGTGACTCAGTGTCGGAATTCAAAACCTAGCGAGCCTCGAACCTGGGGAAATATTCCCGTCTATCCGCTTCGCCACATCCGCAATAATAATCTGGAGATATGGGGATGGGTTGAGGGGGAAAGGAGGGGCAGATACCAGTCTCGAATTTCTGGATGGATCGTGTCTTATCTTGTGATGAGTTGGATTGCGGAGAAGAAGATAGCCCCGGGATTTTCTGGACTGTAAACCCACAACCCAATACTCGCTCCTTTTATCAGGCTTAGACCGAGGATAACGTCCATCAACGGGGCGGACACAAGGAAGCTGGCTACTGGGCTGTCAAGCCCTGAATTAGTAGAACCGAAGTTGGTTATTTGGAAAGATGTCTTAGATTGGCAGCATTAGATAAGTCGTGTGTTCTCTTGCTAATGGGATGGTCTGCCTCAAGAACGCCAAACCTGGCCGAGATGGCGAGCGACTGATGATAAAGAAGGAGAAATCTGCTAGGAGCATGTGGAATAGAGAGGATCCGCTCCAGACGGCGCCTTGAAGCGGTCCTCTGGGAGGAGCGCGCTTATCGCGTCGAATGGCCCGATTATACCGGAGAATCGGGCTGGGCCAACGGAATGGCGTACGGAGACAGCAACCCTAGACACGATCTCGTGCCTCCTAGAAGAAAGCACGAAACCTACCATGTAGGCCTGACTGGGGCAGCATCTGAAGATTTGGCCAGACTATAAGGTCTGGTGATGAGTAGCGGTAGGCCAAGCCGCGCTCACCATGGCTCGGCTTGAGTAGTGAACCTCGTTGCCCCATGTTCGTGGAAGTCTGATACCCCACAATACGGATTTGGCTTCCGAAACTCGGCCCGTGATGTCGCTCAATGCTTCGTTCTCACGGTTGTTGCTTTGCGTGATAGTCTTCTCGTTGAGCTCGCAACCCGGTCTAAAACAGTCTTCTTGTCAGGTATCGATGCTCTGTTACGCATACGGTGGAGGATTTGCCTCAAACCTGGGGAGAAAAGTGTGTGTGGACATCTGGACAGACCGGGGTAGAAGGAAATGCGGGATGAGTCCTCCGAAGGTTGCTAGTTGGCCGCAGAAGGCCCCCTAACAAAGACGGATCCAAGAGTAATGCCGAGATAAAAAGGAAGGAAAAAAATGGACTGGAGCGTTTGATGATAAAGAGCCAGTGCCAATCGAGCCTGGGACGACCAGCGGCGCGCCTTGAAGAGGAAGGCAGAAGGGGATCCACACCCAACAAGAGGGCCCTAGTTGTACGTAGTGTCCACCGAAGGAACTGGGGACAGAAGGGTTCCACAGGAGCTTGAGCTACTACGTAGGTTAGTTATCAGCGATAGCATCAGAAGACGGTTAAACGGAGAGACTGGGGGAGTGTCGCTGCATGGCACTGGCATGGCATGATAAGCTTCAGGACAAGCCCACTGTTGCAGCTGTCGCTACGGTGGCTCCTCATTACCAGGCAAGGAGGATTGCAAGAAATGATGAGAGCGCGGCACAAAGGTAAGAATATGTCTGATACAACGGATCGACAACCGATTGCGTGTCCGTGGTCATCCCTCACAGAAGGAGACGACGACAACTCGAAGGGGCGGTCGCATAACGTTTCGGTACTGGACCCATGAAACCCCAGACAGGCTGAGGCCAGAAAACGAAAAAGGAATCATTGGGGACGGAATATCGAAGGGGGCAATCGGAGCCGCTGCTGGAATGGAGACCAATCAGTCGAGCACGACATGATGGAGAGTCCAGGTGTGCCCCACGCCCCGGGCCGGCCACGACCAAGAGGAACAAGCGTGGAGTTGGAGGAGGAAGCCCCAAGGTGAAGTGGAGCGAGAGAAAAGTCTCACCGTCCAGCCTCTTCGGGCATTGGCGGCTGGGCAAGCCAAGCGGGCGAACGAGAGCGCGAGGGCTAAACTCCATACGACTCCCCAGGTCACAAAATTGAATTGCGCGACGAAGGTGAGAGGGCGGCGTTCGGGGCGTGGAGGCCGAGCATTTGCTGAGGGTTGGCCCGTGGGACTCCACAGGCGCTCATTGCAGCAACATACCTTACCTACTGCCTTACCTACCACCTACCTACCCTTAGGGAAAGGAAGAAAAGAATGATAGAGGATCCTCGGAGCAAGGTCGGCGGGGGCGTGCTCTCCACGGCCCAAAGGCCCATACGATGGCCTTCGGCAGGGGTAGCTATAGAAGCCCTAGTTTATCCGTCCGCCAGGCCCTTTCAATCTGTCGCGCCGACGAGTCGTGACTCGTTTACTTTTTTCTGTCCCGTCTGGGGGCGGATAATGATGGACGATGAAAAAGTTCTTATCGTCGCACAAAGGAGATGAGGAGGCAACTGCTGTGTCGGCTGAAGCGAGGCGTGGAGTTGCACACTGAGAGACGCCAGAGACTGTCCCCTGTGACATGACTTTTATCTTGCTCGCTCCGCCAGCGGCCCCCCCGGAATAAGGCCCGAAGAACGGGGCTTCCAGGTTTCCAGTTGTTCCAGAGCTCATTGCCAGCTGCCAGTGGAAGCCCCAGCGCACCTTCCATTGAAGTCTCCTGCTTCTCCCACTGGGGTAAAAGAGAAGAAGAAAAAAAGATGGAGGGGCAGGCACAAACCAACTCACACCCCACGCCCCACACGCTTGCCCTCCCACGATTATAATAGCACCCCCGGTAGTTCGTTACGGGAACCCTCCTATTCTGAGGAGAGGAACAGAAAGAAAGAAAAAAAAAAAAGGTGAAAGAAGGAGAGAGCCCACCTACGGGGCCACCCACGGGGGCCTCCACTCAGTGAATAAGCCCACTGCACCATCTCCCTGTAGCGGTAGCGGTACACCGGATCACCCCTAGCCTCCTAGCGACCTGCTCTGCTGGCTTCTGAGGCGTTCCTGTGTTACCGCTGCCTGGTGTAAGGCGGGCTCAGGTACCCTCAGGCGGTACCTACAAGCCAGAGGTGGAGCCTCCCAGACGTGGGGTGCAGGGGCGTGCATCTAAGCGCGAAGGGGTGGGTTGCTTGTTCCCGTCCCTCGTTCCCTCTCTTCCCCTCCCCTACGCACCGTTCACTCATGCTTGTGTGTACTACCGACCCGGCCGAGCCCGGCATCCTTTTATAACCATCAGATCCCCCCATCCCCTCCCAACTCCAGATTCCGTTCTCTCCAAATTGTCAAGCCAGATCCTCCAGCTTCCCCGGAACTTGACTCCTCCACCAGCCTGCATCAGCTTCACAGACCACGAGCCAAGGACCCTTCCTCCACCGACAGTCTCTAAAGATATTGCCCACCGGCGCATACCACCTAAGCACCGATCACAACCACACGACTCTTCATCTGGACCTCTTCCAACCAGTTGGCCCGCCTTGATCCAAGACACTTATCTTATCGAGCGTTGGATCCTCCACGAGCAGCATCACATGCAACGAGCACAGTCGGCCGTGGATTTTTCCAACCTGTTGAATCCCACAGCCTCGGTTGATCAGGAACCTTCAAAACCCCATCAGGGCGACGTCGAAATGGCAACTGCAGCAGTCACAGTCATTAAGCCCAACGGGCCCCTTCCGGGCGCCCAGGCCTCAGAGAGCTCCAACGAGCTGCCCCGGCCTTACAAGTGCCCTCTGTGCGACAAGGCCTTCCACCGTCTCGAGCATCAGACTCGACACATCCGCACTCACACTGGCGAGAAGCCCCACGCCTGCCAGTTTCCCGGTTGCAGCAAGAAGTTCTCTCGCTCTGATGAACTCACCCGCCACTCTCGCATTCACAACAACCCTAACTCAAGGAGAGGCAACAAGGCTGCTCAGCATCAGCAGCAGCACCAAATACACCAGGGCCTCCCGCCTCATATGCACCCTGATGGAATGATGGCGCCGCCTCCCGCTCCCAAGACAATCCGCTCTGCTCCTGGGTCGACTCTGACCTCACCCAATGTTTCTCCTCCCCACTCCTACTCGACTTTTGCTCTCCCTGTCTCCGCTGTTCACTACAGCCGCGGCGGTGACATCTCTATGCTGGCCAAGGCCGCTACTCAAGTTGAGCGTGAGACCCTCACTGCCCCCCCTCATCACCACAACTCGCGCCACCACCCTTACTTTGGCCACGGAATGCACAGCTCTCGCGGCCACCTCCCGACGCTCTCCTCTTACCACATGTCACGTTCTCACTCTAATGACGAGCGTGATGACGACCATTACTCTGGTGCTATGCGACACGCCAAGAGGTCCAGGCCAAACTCGCCCAATTCAACGGCTCCCTCGTCGCCGACCTTCTCGCATGACTCTCTGTCTCCTACCCCGGATCACACTCCCATCGCTACTCCCGCTCACTCTCCTCGCCTCCGACCATTCTCTGGCTATGAACTTCCCAGCCTTCGCAACCTGTCTTTGCAACATAACACGACTCCTGCACTGGCACCTATGGAACCTCATCTGGAGAATCACCAATTTCAGAACACCGCTCCCACCACTCAGCCTCGTCCTACAGGAATGTCTTTGACCGACATTATCAGTCGGCCTGACGGTTCCCAGCGAAAGCTTCCTGTGCCACAAGTTCCCAAGGTGGCGGTCCAGGACCTTCTCTCTGACAACGGCTTCACCCATAGCCCTCGGAGTTCAGGGGCTAATAGTCTCGCTGGTGGCGATCTCATGGATCGCATGTAGGACACAACATGGCATCGCACCTCACACGACTTGATGACGAACTTGGGCTATAGAGGCATAGAAAGGGACGGCGTTTACGGGCTATTACATGGCAATCGAATTTTATCATCTCAAGAATTGAGCACCTGGCGAGGACTTGGGCGGCACTTGTGAAACGATAGAAAGCATTTTTCTTTTATTTAAAAAGGGGCGGCGGACACTGGTTCCGACATTTGTCCCGCTCTCTACGGGAATGACAGCACTAGATATCGAATTGCGGAGCACTTGGATCTTTCCCTCGGGCTTGCCTCGGGGCTGTCGGGGCCACCATGCCTCGGTTAGAAAAGCAAAGTCTGTTTGATATCCATGGGTGGCTTTTATTTTATTTTTCTTGTGACTCAAAAACTCGACTCTTATATAATATTATCAACATGAGGATCACTTCTCAAGCGCATTATTCGTCTCCTTTCCCTTAGTGCTGAATACCGTCTAAAATGACGAGGTCTACGAGGGGGGACGACAAGGTTCAGCCGGCTTACTGGGGACTAATACAACCTAAATGTGTAATGTATGGTAATAGATAGACAGACACATGTTAAGCGAAGATATTCAAACCCAGCCAACTAAACGCTATGCCGTTGAATCTGACTGGACCTTTTGCTCGATCTTAAGACTATGGCTTGAATAGTATGGAATGACAACTTTGAACTCGATATGATGCAAACCTTTTGCCCTGGAAACCTACGTCAGGATCGTCTCGTGTGACATAATGAACATGGAGGAGGGAGGGGATGAAATACGGGGAAGGCAAAAGCTTTTTGATGGCGTCGATCCCCAGAGACGCTATCTAGGCCAGCCAAGTCGCAACGACAGATGAGACGATAGACCCTCGGAGCGGAACCGCAACCTTGAGGCTTCCAGTGCCTTTAACTCTTTGGGGGCAACGATTCCGGAGGACAGAAAGTTAACCTAGGTAGTGAGCACACCTTGATGCAACTCGCGCTATGGCATTTTTCTCTTTTGCCTTCTTTGGGTGATACATAGGGCCAAGCTGGAGCTGGCGGTGGAGGAGGGGGGTCAACCAGCCCAGAGGGCTAGTCCCCCTTTGGAAAGCCGCCATTTGTCGGGGAGCTTAGACAACTACAACTCGATTATGATGAAGCTGGTGATGATGATTTATGATGGAGATTTTGAAGAGGAAAGAACGCTAATTCGTGCATCCCCTCTAATCAAGGGGAATAAAGTGAGTGTTGAGTAATAGATTCAAATTCGCGGAGAATAGGATGTAGATTCCTAACTCTGCAAAATGCCTTAGCAGAGGCATTTGACGTCCCCCCCACACACACAACTTGATGGAGAGAGGGCTGACGGGATGGCACAATCAGATCTGGCGCGCGGCCCCCACCACCATCAACCTTTGCGCCAACAACCACCATTTGTGCGTCAGCGCGCACCGGATGATGGTGGAATGCGAAAGTCATATGGTCGCAGCAATCACATGGGAAAAGAAACAAGTACGCAGATGACAACGAACACAACACCACCAGGTCCTCCATGAGAGTCTACTGAAACATAAACCCACAAGTACTGTCAGGAGGGAGTTGCAGTTGTCTCGCTCTTTTCCCTCTCTCTGCTTCGGCGGCTGATGAGGCGTGTGAAGATGGGTTACGTGCAGCATGTGGTGCGAGGTTTAGGCCCACCGCCAGCTGGATGACGAAAAATGTGTCTTCCCCGTATACGGGGACGAGTTTCAACGCCTGGACGGGATCCTGGAAATTCCACAGCGGCTAAAGACACACAACAATGTCCACAGTACCCGGCTGCTCAACTCAGAGGGCACAAAAGAGCCCAGAGTTGCATAATGCGCTCAGGGCGGCCCAACGCCCGAGGACGCCTCGTCGGCCCAGACTTTGGGGTACAGCGCCCTGCAAAAAAGTCCATCGGGCGATTCCAGGCAGAAAAGTTGGTATCATTCACAGCTTTCTTGGCACGAGCGGGCAACGAGAAGAACAGGCCCCAACCCCAGACGGCTGTGTGCACCTGGCCAGCCCGGGGGCGTGTGGATAGCACAAAAAAAAAAAAAAACAGAAAAGGAAAGATAAAAAGATATGCCACGGCATATGAATGGCTGAAGCATTTGTAGAGCATCCGCAACAGGGAACAGGACGAAGCTGGAACTGCCGTGAGTGGCACGCCTCCGATGTTGCATCACACGTCAGCTTGTCGAGGCTTTGCGCCTGGCTTCAGCTTTGTTGCCCCCTGATAAGTGTTTCGGGCGATTGTTGCTTTCTATCGATAACTGGCTCAGCATGTAGTCCTGATCCCCCCTTGTGTCTAAAGCGGATGAATCACGTCCAGGGTGAGGTTGCGCATCCCCAGATAACAAGGCTTCTTCTTGGGGGTACTCTTTTTGTGTGGTTGTGAGCAAGTTCAGGGGTGCAGTGTTTGGGACTCGGTACGGCAAGGGGACGCAGTGTCATTGGATGGCCCGGGTCTCCTTCAAGGTTGCCAAGCTACAGCTCAGGGCAGGTTTATCGTTTTCTGTTTGGCTTCTTGGCCCGACGTACTCCGTATGTATTTTATCAATCATTTTGAGGCGTCCCAAGATCCACATCAACCCCGGCGTCCTGATAGGGGTCCGAGGGAGCCCGGCCGGGCTTCATCGCATCGGGCTCGGGCCGTGGCTACGAGGGAGTGTCACACATGGGCGGCTATGGTTCTGCATTTTCCCCCCTTGATTTGGCCGCCTTTCGTGGGCTGAGTAGTCCGGCTGCGATAAGCAGGTAGCAGGGTCCCGTCGGTTGAAATTAAAGGCGGTCGACATTGCAGCACAAGGGCACCTCACACATGCGCGCTACTACATACCACCACTGATTACCATGCGTGATACACCGCCAGATGGGGCGCGGGCGAATGAGACTGGAGATCGGATGCTTGCGCGAAGTGGTGTGAAGGAAGCCTTGCGAATCGAAAAGAAGACGCTGGCCTCTATTTTCAGAGGTGCCAGACGAGAGACGAGGGAGGTCTCAGCAAAATCCGGGGGTGGTGTGTGCGCGCGACGGGTGTGTCTAGACTTGCTCTTTGCTTGCTTTTGGGGGGGTGGTATTCGCGGGGAAAAGACCGGCCACGACGTGGGAAGTAAAAGCTGGGGTTCGAGAGGGGGCATTTGGCTGGTGGATGGGCGATGCTACCGGCATGTCAACGACGTCAAGCTGGCGATCTTTCCCCCCTAGAAAAGAGATGCGGTTTGCTGAGACATGTTTCGTTATCTCGACGGGCGCTTGCGTCAAAAGCTTCAGAAGGCTTATCAGCGATCGCGATTAATCAAGGGTGGCCTTGGCTATCAATGATGTCTCTGGTATCTTGGGGTTCTGGGGTTCCCGGGGCCCCGGAGGAAGCGGATGTCTGAGCCAAGCAAGGGCATAGGAAGAGTCTCGGGTTTGATTCAGGGGCTGCGCCATTTGAAGCACAACTGTGCTACGTGGTTGAACGGCCATTTTCTCCATGACCACCTGAAGTACGCGGTTATGATTTATCCCACACTCTCTGTTGATGACAGTGGTGCGACTTGCCCCCGGGGAACTCCCGCCTCAGCTGGCGATGCATGCCCTGCGAGTGCAGTTGCGCTAGACAACATCGCGATTTGGACAACAACTCGAATCCTAGATTCTGATACCGTGATGCAGTTCGTGGCAGACGCCCGCCGGCTCCGCTCGACGAAGCCCGAGTCATGGAACGGCAGATCTCTCGACGGCCCGGTGCTGGGCGTGGGGTTCTTCCCGACCCCAGACGCCGTCATCTGGATGAACGGTGCTTGGCTCAGCCAAGATCATCCACCTTTCTCAGCTTGGATTCATTATCCGGGGAAGACCCTATAGCATCCTCGATGTCGACGTTGAACGCAGACTAGGCCCCTTGATCAGCGAGCCTAGGGCTACCTATACATTATCCTCTGGCATTTGGATGGGGAGTCGCACTAGAGAAGTTATCGTCATTCAACTGGCCGGCAAGTCAAAGCCCAGCTATTGCGAAAGTGGACCCTCCCCTATGATAATTACTAGATCGTCCATTTGTATGCATCGTCCTTAGCGATGCACTGGTGTGCTGTGATGCGTCGGGTGTGCCATCATGGCTTGGCTGAATCACCTTGTTTGTTTCATACGTGCCCGCCTTGCATTCGGAGCACGATGAGAAAAGAGACGACAAGTTGCATGAAAGAAACAAAAGAAAGGTATACCTACTTCGCCATATTCCGTGAAAACATTTGGATGCAATGGCTGAAAGAGAGCACAGTAGGGGCGTGCGTGGAAGATCAGAAAGACGATCACCTTCTAAGTGGATGCTCCTGGGCAACTTGAGAACATTTTCTATTGTTCCTTCCCGGTCCAGTCATGCGGCTACGTAAGTGCTCGCCCGCTCGTCTTCGTATCCTCGCGATAGATGGTAGAGTATAACACCCTCGTAACCTGCAGTCTCCTGTGGAGACGCCTATACAGACTCCAGACGATCAGCCAATACCAGTAACTAACCACACGTCTCCCATGCCCTGACACGTTTCCACAAAAGAAAACGAACAACGTGCCAGGTACAAGGTGCGATGCGATACCACCCTAAAATCGGGCAACCTAGCCGGGGGCGAAGCGGACGAAGCTGACGAAGCGCTGATCACGGCATCTTCGACGACGCCGCGCCGGTAGAGACGCGCCCGATTGCGTCCATCTAATCTCGGCACTGCCTCGAACTATCAAGTACATTTGAGCTCTCTTCGATGGAGGGCGCTACGCCTGTTACACGCAGTATGAATGTCTGCACAGGGCTGGCCAGGGAGTACCGGCGCCCCTGACCTGACATGAGACCTTATGAGACTATTCTGACGAGACCGAGACAAACAGGCAGGAACAGGTCTCGGCCCGGCCGTTCCAAGGGGTTAGGGACCAGGCCAGAGATGTCATCAAGCGGACCCAGGAATGACGACAGGATTTTCAGCAGGAGATCAACAGGACGACGTAAGAAAAGGTCGCAGGCCTGGTACCTTTCCCAGCCTAAGAGAACAGACAGCCAAGCATCAGATGCATGAAGCTGTTCCCCCACGCCGCGCCCCGTGAGGTGCCAGAAGAAGCATGGGCCAAAGCTTGGGCCAGCAGTATGGGGAAAACCACTTTCTACCCACGAATAGTCCCTGGTCAGGGAGCTTCCTCTGAGGCCCCAAAGATGTAAAGAATCAGGCTGACTTGAAATGAAGGCGTTGCCTCGGCGTATGAGAGCTATATGCCGACTATCGCGTCATGTATGCTGAAAAAGGAGGCAGGACGAATGCACTGCGTTCCGAAGATCTGTCTGACAAGTCCTCGTTGCCCTGGCCCCGGTATACCGCAAGGCGATGCACATGCTCTGCACGAAGAACAGGGCTCTGCTCCCCTGGATCAATTGCGCAAGTGCTGCTTTGAGGCATCGTATGCCCTTGGTCGAGACAAGCTGCACCCTCGCCCGACGTGCTGGTGGCCCGGGTGCCTGATCCCTGGTTGAGCATCGATATGAATCCAGCTTGCGGCTGCGATGCTGTAGTGTGCGCATCGTCCAGGTAGACAAAACCAACGCATGCAAGCAGTCTCTACTTGGAGTGAGTGCCCAAGCTGGGCCTACAAGTACGGGTTGACTATCGCTAAACTCTGCCATGACACTCGCGGCCGATGCAACTCAAGGATGCATGTGGCCGTTGCCGCCCAAGGCAGTCATGGGTGTCATGAGAGCCTACATGCTCATGATTGCTACGTCTTGCGTGCTTCAAAACCTTGGCTAACTGTAAGACCAGGGTCCCGATACTGCTTGGTTTCCTGCGGTTATATGCGAAACCACTAATGGGTGCAACAACAACGACAACAACATCTGGCAACTGAATACTGGCCAAACTGATTGAGTGTAGTTGTAGATTCAAATCGTCAAGCCACAACGGGGTTCGGGTGGCTCATACCTACAAGCTATGACTTCTCATGACTTCCAGTTTTGAGCTGCGCTGCACTAGTGACAAGCTCCCTTCGTGCCTATGAAGCTCCATTGCTATTTCCTGCGTCTTATCGGCAACTTTCAGCCAGGTTTGACTTGGAAGTAATTATTGAAACGTGCCTCGACGATTTGTCACAATCACATGTGAAGAACTATGGACCTTTTAAAGATCAGGGGCACGTTGACAGTCCAGCAGTGACCATTGGGTCTCGTAGCATGTGATAATGCATATGCTAGCTCTGACCTTTCGGCCAGATTGTGGAATGGTTGGGAGTCGCGGGAGGCATCACGGTTTTTCATGATTGCCTGGACCAGCACACCATCAAATGCGTCAAGTACGTGGGCTTACGCATCCACGATCGGATCATTCGGCTATCGCATACCACAGCTCGATCTAACCGGACGCGACTGACGCAGGAGCCATGAAAACCAGACGGCGTTTTGAGCCTCATAGAGTCTGCCCTGTCGTTAATATTGTAGCTAATCCCAAACCAAGGATGGGCAGGGTGGTTTTGAAATAAAACAATCCAGACATCTTGGAAGCAAAAGGATAGGCTTTCTGCTTATACAAAACCCTTGGCACGAAGCCGCCCTGAGTTTGGCGGACTCCTACTGTCCTCGGTCAGAGTTTTTAGGATGAGACAGCTAGCATAAACAGCTGACGGCTGGCCTCCCTCAGGTCAAAGCAACCCAAATTGTTGATTGTGCAGGGTCCAAAGCAAAACTAGGACGAGGTTGCTGTCTCTCGGAAAAAGACGGAAGATGCGACGGATTGGGGAAGAGGCGTGATGACGACGGGTCATCCCTACGCTCAGAAGCTAGCAGAACCAGGTTCTCCACAAGTGATGGTTGCTATATCCGTAAAAGTGCCTCCATTCGAGGGCCGGAGCGATAACGTCAGCTCCCCTGGGGGCGTGGAGGACCGAGGCGTGGAGCTGCAAGAGCCGCTGGCCCGAGGCGCTCAATTGCCGGCATGACTTCGCCTTGGGGCCGGGCAGACGATATGTTATGGCCGGGAAATTACAGAAACGCCGCCCGTGGACTCATCTTTGAGGGCGGCATTCCAAGGTGAGGTTAGTGATCGGGACCGATCCTCGAAGCAGAACTTCATGCGCGGATCCGATCTCGGTGCGCGCAAAGGGGACGATTTGCCACAGGCACTAGCTTTTAGACTTTTGCTGATCCCCCAGATTCCGCTGCACGCCCCTTTGCCCTGTTCCCCGTGGTGGATGGTGGCGATGGCTGTCGTCTAGTAGTTATCGCGGTCTATCATGTACTCTTATTAGTTGAGCCGACTTCTCACCCGGTTGATCTGGGGTATCGCCAAAGGGATTTGTGAATCGTCCGCTCAAATGCTAGCAGAATCGTGCTCTTTAATCAGTCGCCCCGTCCTCGCTACGCTCTGGTTTCGTTCACCAAAGGTAACTCAACAAATTAATCAGCCGCGAGGTATATCGATGTCGAAGCCACTTATGCAGCTTAATAGCTCTATGCCCCTGCGAGTCCGATCTCATTCCGATGGGCTTTGACTGGGGTTTCCTCCGCATAATCACATGCCTAGGATATTTTTAGGGACATTTTTGGGGCGCATTCACGGGTTTGACCAGGCAGTCCGTATATCCCGAAACCTCGCATGCTTGACACTTGGTGCAGGTAAAGGTACATCCTTCTAACGATGATTCACATGTCGAGTGTTTTGGCAGAATGGGCATGTGATGATATGCCCGTAATTGATATACGTACGTGTAGCCCTTGCAGCGGCCGGTGAAGAGCAGTAAAGTCAAGGGTGCCAAGTTGATAATTAGTAGCTATTAAGAAGAGACGTGGTTGTGATAATCTTTGGCTGTACGTGTTAACGAGGTAGACGGAATGATGTTGGTCAATAGATATTGCCTGTATACTGCCTTAATGGTTCTCTTAAATCCCAAGCCAGCTTCTTGAATTCAGAACGAGAAGCAGAGCTTGGAACATTTTAGACGACTTCAGCGTGAGCACTTTGCAACACTAATTGCTCTCGCTTCTCTTGTCACAGTCTGATGTTTGAGCGAAGAGAGCCGTCTTTGGCGAGTCGCAGCGGACGGTTGGCAACAGGTACCGGGGATGTGATTCCAGTCAGTTGCAACAAAAAGTTGGTCTTTTGGCTGGCGAGCTGACAGTCTGAGTCCCCGTAGAAGCGATACGTGCTACCAAGGTAATGCGATCTGGTATTTCACTGAAGCCAAACCTGTTCATATATTTGCACTTGGAACCTGTCCTCGTCATTTGCCCAATCGTTAAGACAAGACTAGATTGACTCATATTTAGTTCTCACAGGCATTGCGACCTGACTTGTGATATGTTGGGACCATGAAAACGTTGCACAGAAGACAGCACAGGTCTCCAAGTAAGATGGTCGTCATCGTTGAACTTGGTCATGGCTATCTAATAAGTTAGCGTGATGTTGCCGGCTTGCTGTGATGATAGAAAAAAAAAAAGCCTGATAGTCAGTCGCAACCTCAACCGTGGTTAACGATACAGCGACATGTAGTAGTAGTGTTCGTAACTAATAATATTAGAGACAGCTACAATTGGTAGAGCTTAGGGCATTGAACATTACCATATGTTAGTGGAGATCTTATTATAATCGCTTCTTAGTTCACGGAGTATGAACACAGCGCCTTGGTTACACATAAGTCGTGGTGATGTTCTCTACTCAATTGTGTTGATCTCTTCCGGCATATCTAGGTGCCGTCATTGGTTGCAAAATATGCCAACAGGCGGAGCGAAGAAGTTATGCTCAAACGATCAAATTACTGGTTTGTCACCGAACCATCAGTCCCTTTTGAGTTATTATATCGGTGACATTTGTTGCAGGTTATAAGCCCTCGCCCTCATCGTTTACACATTTTCGCTTACCCTCTCCAGCGCGTTGTGTTCCATCCAGCTGAATCATGGGTGCAAGGACCCTAGGGTAGCTGGAAAATAGCGGCACTCTTTGGCAGAGCGATGATGTACTTTCTAACTCATCGTCTTTACATATATATATAAGCATTGCATCGATCAATTGACTGGGGCACCTTGTTGACACATCGGCAATAAGAGCGGCCCTCACCACGTAACGTCACGGAGGCTGAGCACAGGAATAAACGCTGAAGTCTCGATGTGTCTCGAACGAAGCACCGACAAAGAAACGCCAGACCAGTCGCTTGCTTGGAGACAAAACACAAGGACTCCAACGTATATCAATTTGCGCAATGTGGGTGCGATGATAATGTCGGTGATAACTTTGAGTTATCCATACGGCTGTTCGTTGGCCTAATCATACATTCCTAGGGAAAACCTATATAAGGTGACCCATCAAGATCTCCGCATATGATAGATAGAACACCAAGGAACCTCAATCTGAACGTACATATACAGGCGAGAGCCGACCAGATGATGGGGTCAGCATATGATACAAGGGAATCATTCTTCCAAATACAGTCATCCGAAGCCACGGTGGATGTTGTCCAATGCGGGATCCCACCTCTTTCTCAAGAGTTGCATCATGGCGCTTGTCAAAGCTCAGAGCTCAGCCCCATTTGACGCCAAAGAAGTTGAGCTTCTTCCCAATCTTGGAGGCCGCAGTCTCTTCGTGCTCGAGGAAAACCCTCTCGTGACCCTTTACATCCACGAAGAAATATTTGTACTCGTAATCGCTGTGTCCGCGGTACTTGACCATGTGTAGTCGTGCGATGCCATTATTCGATGGCCCGTCAACCTGATCTGGTCAGTCTTGATCGTGTTCAAGGGACCTCACGGCCGACTTACATAGAAGTGCATCAGTATATGCTGGTGCCCCTGCGCATCCGTGTATTCCGAAGACCTAAAACGTCAGCACCCCCTCATGATACCAGAGTATACCACACGTACGAAACAGGGCGTGCCCTCCTCCACTTGTTGAATGTTTCATCTCCATGGGCCGTAATCTTCTTGGGATCGCCAAGCAGTTCTAGACATCGGGCATCGTCCTTGATCTTGTCGACAGCGCGGTTGAAGTTGGAAATTTTGCTATCGGGCGAAAAAACGTCGGTCCAAAGGAAATATCCTACACCACCCTTTAAGATGTCAGGGCATGTCTCCTTGATGGGCGAGAGCACTTACAGTGAGCACGAGGCCAACAAGAATCATGCCGAAATTGAAGCTCTGCTGAGTTGCCCGGGCAGCTTTTTCTCCCGCAGAGAGCTCCGTCCACGGGACAAATCCAGTGTCATTGAACGGTGTAACCGACTTGCGTTTAGGGCCCGGTGTTGCTGTTGTGCCCAAGCCATGCTGCGTAGCATAGCTTCGTGAGAGCAGGAGAGGTCGGAGGGCTGATGGGACGCCGAGGAAGGCGGTCGACCGCGTCGCAATTAGGAATGTCGTCGGCTTCATCCTGGCGAGTTCGCGACAGCCATCGTACCAGGACTGAGGTCCTGACAATTGTACTGGTTTGAATAAGTTTGATAGCAGCTCTCTTCCGCAGTCCTGGTAGGATCTGGAGCTCTGCGTCGTAGTTGCGATTTCACCGCCCGGCAGAATCGATGTGGGGAGGAGTTTGCAGCCGAATCAGGGTTAGCGTTCCTGATATGCCACTTTACCTTAGAACTGTCTGCCCTTGATGGCCTACTCCTTATTCTTGAATATCCCGACCCGCAACCCAATATCCTCCCAGCCTGACCAGACTCTGGAACATCCCTGACACGTCGACGACAAGAACTACGACTCAACCTGGCACCCGGAATCCTCGTTCCTTCTAGATTCCTCCATCCAAGTATCGTGCTAGCCCGATTGAGGCACAAAAGTCAAGATGAGCGCCCTCGCGACGAAACAGCAGTCGCACAAGATCTTTGAGAAGTTGAAGTCTAAGCCTGCGAACAAGGTGCGTGAATACTTCAGAAAATGACACTTCATCTCAAGTGCGACGCATGCGCTGACTCTTGCTGTTCCCCCCCCCCCCCATAGATCTGCTTCGACTGCGGCCAGAAGAACCCTACGTGGACGTCTGTCCCTTTCGGCATCTACCTCTGCCTCGACTGCTCTTCGAACCACCGAAACCTCGGTGTTCACATCTCATTCGTGCGATCAACAAACCTCGACCGTTTGTAGCTACCACCTTCTTATCGCGTATCACACTGACGATTTGCTACAGAGTGGCAATGGGACCAGCTGCGAGTAATGAAGGTTGGTGGCAATGAGTCTGCCACCAAGTTCTTCCAGCAGAACGGTGGCACGGCGGCGCTGAACAGCAAGGACCCCAAGACCAAGTACCAATCCAACGCTGCTACCAAGTACAAGGACGAGCTCAAGCGACGTGCTGCGCGAGATGCCCAAGAGTATGTGCCTGAGTCATGGAAATCCCTGGCTGTAACTGACAGGTGTCCAGTTACCCAAGCGAGGTTGTAATCAACGATGGTACCGATGATGCCTCAGCTACCCCTGCCGGCGAGCCTGACGATGACTTCTTCTCTTCCTGGGATAAGCCCGCCATCAAGAAGCCTACACCCCCTGTCTCCCGTACCGCGACCCCGCCCGTCATGGGCCGCACCCCGTCTCCGTTCCTGAACGCCGCAGGAAATGGAAAGGATATTGCCCGCTCAGCATCACCCCTCTCGCGAACCTCCACTGGCGAATCCAAGCCCGCCGCAAGTCGAACCACGACATCTGCCGCCCTCCGCAAGTCGACTACTGCCGGTGGCCCACGAAGAGCCAATGTCCTTGGTGCTAAGAAGACTACCAAGCTGGGCGCGAAGAAGGTCACCAGCGACGTGATCGATTTCGATGAGGCAGAGAAGAAGGCCAAGGAGGAGGCGGACCGTATCGCGAAGCTTGGCTACGACCCTGATGCTGAAGAGGATCCCGCGTCCAAGAGCGCTGCCGGATCTTCAGCTGCCATCATCTCCCCCACCCCCGTGAGCCCAAGCCGAGGCAATCCCTCGGCGCACACGCGTCAGAAGTCAGATGCTGAAGTTGAGCGATTGGGTATGGGCATGGGACGACTGGGCTTTGGCCAGGTCGGTGGACCCAAGGCCGCTGCTGCGCCCAAGAAGAATGCTGGAGGTTTTGGCTCTGTTGGACCTGTCAAGGCCGCTGCTCAAGGCAAGTCCCTTCACGTATGAACATCACTCGCATTCACTAACTTTGGAATAGATGATTCGGAGAGATACGCCCGCAACAAGTTCGGCACCCAGAAGGGTATCTCGTCAGACGAGTTCTTTGGCAAGGGTTCTTTCGATCCCAACGCTCAGGCCGAGGCCAAGGGCCGACTCCAGGGATTCGAGGGCGCTACCGCCATCTCATCGAACGCCTACTTTGGACGGCCAGAGGACGAGCCGGAAGAGGAGTACGGCGATCTCGAGTCAGCTGCCAAGGACTTTGTGCGCAAATTCGGCATTACGGCCGGTGATGATCTTGAGAATTTGACGCAAATGGCCGGCGAGGTTTCCACCCGGCTCCAGGGAGCCATCCGATCCTATCTTGGAAACTGAGCGGTGTTTCCGAGGTGCGGAAAGCAGAGTTACGTCGCACAGGCGATCGTCTTGTCAGAACAAGACGTATAGAAAGCAGGAGGGTGCATGCGCCGGCTTGATCGACAGCATCGAGCGAAACCATGGTGCATTCGCGCTTAGCATGAATCTGGAGTGGGATGCTTTTTGGAGCTGGCGTACATGCGATGTCAAAGTTGGCTGCTTTGGTTACCTAGTATGAAATAGAGAGAGGGAGAGATGCGATGATTTCCTCGATTCCGGAGAAGCAGGGTTACTTTGATTTCACAGATGACAACAGAGAGCATGAAAGAGAAACAATGCCAATGAATTCATGCCGCATTCAGTAGTAGAGGTTAGGTAACAATGCTCGTAGTCTACAGGTATCCTAAACAGAGAGAGAAGTAGTGGAGAAAATTCGTTACAGCTTTGCAATCATCTTGTTGCCAGTCTGCAGCCACGTGACAGCGTCATTCACAAACTCGTCCACGACGGCCTTGGCGGGCTTCTGCTCGTTGACAACGGCAGCGCACTTGCCCATGAGGTAGGGGCGGTACTTGTCGAGAACGTCCTCGTCATCGTCGTTGTCGCTGGCGTTCTCGGAAAGCTTGTCGAGGTCAGCTTCGTAGGGGATGACACCCTTGGCGGCGAGCTCCTTCATCTCTGCGACACGGTTGGTCTCCCAGTCGTTGATGTACTCGTTGTTGCGGACGCGCAGAGGTCGGCCGGTGAAGATGATGGTGCGGACGTTGTCGTCGTGGTTGGACGTGCGGACAGCGTCCTTGTGAGCCTTGGGAGCGCCGGCCTCGTCGGTGAGGATGAAGCGGGTGCCGACCCAGACGGCGCCGGCGCCCATCATGAGGGAGGCGGCGAGGAGCTGGCCGTTGTGGATGCCGCCGGCAGCGATGACCTGGACGGGCTGGCCGGTGAGAGGAGACTTGTGCTTCTTGCAGATGTCGACAACGGCGGGGATGAGGACAGTGGTGGGGATGTCGCCGGTGTGGCCGCCGCCTTCGCCGCCCTGGGCGCAGATGATGTCAACGCCGAGGTCGATGCACTTCTGGACATGCTTGACGTGGCCGATCATGTTCATGTAGACGATGCCGTTGGCATGGAGCTTGTCGACGACGGCCTTGGGGGGCACGCCGACCGCAGAGACGAAGAGCTTGGCGCCAGAGCTGATGATGATGTCGACGAGCTCGTTAAGCTTGCCCTTGGTGTAGTCGTAGCTAGCACGCAACGAGTCAGCTTTTGGGTTGTTGTAGGCATGATCGCCCCAAGTTTTCGGGGAGAGGATTTGCATGTGATCGCAACATATCCAGAGTGGATAGCTACGAGTGTGGGGAAGGGGAAGCATGAGGGAAACGTACTTGGTCTTGCGAGCGCTGCCACCGACCTGGGGCAGAAGCAAGTCGACGCCAAAGGGGGCGTTCTTGTCGTCGAGGAAGCTCTTGAGCTCTGCGATCTGCTCGCGGAGCATGTCGGGAGTGTATCCGACACCTCCAATGACACCGAGGCCGCCGGCATTGGAGACTGCAGCAGCGAGCTTGGGGCCAGCGGCGACGTTCATGCCCGCAAGCAGAACGGGGTGCTTGATCTTGAAAAGATCGGTGATGGGGGTTCGGAGCTTCTCTGCAGGGGAGCTAGGAGTCAGCGATTGTTGCGCATCGTGTGGCGACACATGCGACACAGAGACGGGAAATCATGAGGGTGACGTACGTGGTGAGGCCATGATGTCTGGGTTAGAAAGGCGATGCGAATGGATTGAGCCGTCGTCCGGAAGTGTGATATGAGATGCAGAGGAGAAGAAGCAGAGAGAGAATAGAGCAGAAATATGAGGAGCAAGAAAGAGTCAGAAGGACGGCCCAAGGCTATAAGAAGGTTCGAAATGTCTTAATCAGCTGAGGGGGACGCGCGAGAGAGAGACCAAGAGTGGTTTTGCGACGGAACATGGACAGGAAGAGGGACCACATGCCGAGGCTTGCGACCGAATGTGGGGGGCTAGGCCGGGCCAGGCCAGGCTAGGCTTAGCGCGAGTTGCCCCGAGGAGGAATCTGGGGAAGTTGCCGAGGGACGAGGGACGAGAGCTGCTAACAATTTCACCCGCAGCAGCTTCAGCGGTTAACTCGGTTGACGCTGCGTTTTGAGAAGCGGAGGTGCTTCGTTTTGTTCAGCATGCGAATTGATTAGATTGTATCTGCCGAGACTGGATTGTTCGCCGGCTTCAGACTTGCAATTTTATTATTTCCCTTTGACATGTGCTCGGTGCTAGTTAGAGCCCAAGGCCCCCTTTGGTGATAGCCGCCATGGACCCCGTGACGCGAACAACCACGGCCACAATAACCCCCAAGCCACAACAGGCGAGGCAGGGCTTTTCCCACGAGCTTATCTTGCTTTACTTGTCCGTGAGCAAAAGTCAATGTCGGTCTCGATCTTGAACCGATGGCCGTTTGACGCCTCACCCTGAGTCCTTCTCTACAGCTAGATCAAGCGTTGGCACCACTATGTTCACGCCCGGCGTCTAGGTAGCGCAAATTTTCGCACCTCTAATCCGATGCTCCAAGCTCCCTCAACACCACAGAATCAGGCCGCGCGCAACATGTAGCAGCGAGGATAATAGCCATGAAACAACCTCTGCCCTCCCGCTCGCTTGTCTGCAGCTTCGTCCGCAACAGCCGCAATGCTGCAATCAGCTCCCAGCGGGGTTTTGCCACAGCCTTGCGGTGCTCGTCGACGACTCCAACGACCGCGTCGCGGCCACGCCAGATGCCATTCGCCATTGCTGCGCGACCTCGCTGTCATGCACAGAGCACGATGCCTGGACTGAAGCACACGGCTTGCGGCTGCGCCTGCGGCAGCAACAGAGGTGGGCCCCGGAAGAAAACGGCGTATATCGCTCTTGGGAGCAACTTGGGCGATCGCGTCGCCGAGATTGAGCGGGCATGCAACGAAATGGATCGCCGGGGCATCAAGGTCAAGAGGACCAGTAGCCTCTGGGAGACGGAGCCCATGTATGTGACGGACCAGAACCGGTTTGTCAATGGAGCTTGCGAGGTGCGTAACAACGTGGCCATGAACTGAAGGATGGCTCGGGCGCTGACGACTTGTCCAGGTCGAGACTGAGCTAGAGCCCATAGCGCTGCTTGATCAACTCCAAGCCATTGAGAACGACATGGGACGCAAGAAGATCATCGACAAGGGTCCGCGTAATATCGACCTGGACATTCTCCTTTTTGGCAACGAGAGGGTCAATCATGAGCGGCTCACGGTCCCTCATGCTGGCATCTTAGAGAGGGAGTTTGTCCTCAGACCGTTGGCTGAGTATGTGAGCCTCCATGAAAGATGTTGACACCCGAGACTAACAAATGTCCTAGACTTATCCCAGCCAAGTCATTAGACCCGTCCAAGCCTTGGAAACTCATCCAGGACTGCCTGAACGAGCTCCCTCCCAGCGAGCCCATGTCCTCCATGACCCCCCTTTCTGCATCATCGGCCTCCCTGACGCCTCTGGCAAATAAGCGGAGGACTCACGTCATGGGCATTCTCAACCTCACACCAGACTCGTTCTCGGACGGAGGGCTCCATGATCGGGCCAACCTCGCGCAGACCATCATCAACATGGTCAAGAGCGGAACGTCCATCATTGACGTCGGAGGCCAGTCCACCGCCCCTGGCCGACCAGAAGTGTCAGCGCAGGAAGAGGCTTCCCGCGTCGTGCCAGCCGTCCAGCTCATCCGGTCGCTGCCCGAAGCCCGCGACGTGGTCGTCAGCGTCGACACGTACCGCGCCTCGGTTGCGGAGCAGGCGATAGCCAGCGGCGCAGACATCATCAACGACGTCTCGGCCGGCGCCCTCGACCCGGCCATGCTGTCTACGGTCGCACGCCTGCAAAAGACCATCTGTCTGATGCACATGCGCGGCACTCCGCAGACCATGAAGGAGCTGACCTCGTACCGGGACGGCCTGATCCCGACCGTGGCGAGCGAGCTGCTGGCGCGCGTCGCCGCCGCCGAGGAGGCGGGCATCCGGCGCTGGCGCATCATCCTCGACCCAGGCATCGGCTTCGCCAAGACGGCGGAGCAGAACCTCGAGATCCTGCGCCGGCTCGACGAGCTGCGCTACTGGCCCGGGCTCGAAGGGCTGCCGTGGCTGGTGGGCTCGAGCCGCAAGGCGTTCATCGGGAGGATCACGGGGGTTACGGAGCCGGCACAGCGGACGTGGGGCACCGCGGCGACGGTCGCGGCGGCGGTGCAGGGCGGTGCGGACGTCGTCAGGGTGCACGATACGGCTGAGATGAGCATGGTGGCCAAGATGGCGGATGCTATCTGGAGGGTGTAGATTCTGAAGGGGTTCTCCCGCTTGTGCTCGTGGATTGGATATAGCCGTGCAGTATGTTTGAAGTACACCGTACTAGTGGTGCATAACACAGCTCAAGCTGGAACAGAGCTTGAACTTGGACCACTTCAGCCAAGCTCTCTCCACTTTCCTGTCACATCTCAGAATCGCCAACTGTGTCTTTTGCTTTTGCGGTGCAAACGCCCAGCTCGTGAC
>JADBHU010000892.1:0-61409 GCA_017140155.1 Fusarium devonianum
GGGGGCGCAGCGTCCATGGGAAAAAAGGGCGGAAAAGGTGATGCTAATGGGGGCATCAAGAATAGCCCAGGTTCGAGAACGAGCACAGACTTCCAAACGGCTGACGGGACCCCTGGCTCTGAAGGCACACACCTGACTTGAGTACGATGCTTTTGGGTGAGCCCATTCGAAACAGGAAAAGTTTGAGGAAGACGAGGGGAAAAGGAACGGAGAACTGCGGAGAGGTGCTGGTGTGACCATCATGTAATAGAATTGGCTAGAGCGACCAGTATCTCTGCATGAGCTGCCCTTACTCCTCCTTTCTAGATAACGCCATCTCCAGGGCGTGCTCAAGTGTTCGTTCAGGGACAGAAAGTAAAGACGCCAGACAGGATGAGCTGAAGCACCTGGCTGACCGCTGGTCTGGGGGTATGATGGGGTATTGATGCCGTGCGTCCCGTAAATAGACGCCCCAATGGTTTGCAGTTGCCGTCGCCTACACCTCCTGGTGATACTGTGTGGAGTTTTTCACAGTCATGGCCATCGCCGTGAGATGCAGAACCTGCACATTGCTGGTGTAATTATTTCTGTTCACACCAGGTCATAGAGGTTGTTCCGGACACCTGTGTGTGTAGCAAGGGTGGACGTCGATGACCGCAACTGATGCGAAAACGTGGAGAATCGTGAAGTCATCAAGCCCCATTTCTTTTCCCAGGCTGATACTGTCGAAGGACTCCTGGCATCGTTTTCTTCTACCGTCCAAGGAATCAGAGGTATGACTGCGTCAGTGACGTGCAAGATCTCGATAACATGCCCCGATTTAGCATCCCCAAGCTTTGGGTGTGGAGGGTAAGGAACAGCAGCTCCGGAGTTGAGGCTCGCACTTGGCACACCAAAGTCCAAAACGGGCCGGCTCTTGCTCGAATCATCGGGGGGTCAGCCCACGCTTAGAAGAAACCAGAAGCTTGGCCACTATGCACGGAAGTTTAGAAGGCCTGCAAGATAAAGTTCCGGCCGATGGCTGGTGTGCGTAGGCGGGCGGCCAGCGTGCCTTGCAGCGCTTGACCGCTGTGGTGCTTGTCGGTAGTGTTGTTGATAGGCAAGGTAGTAGGTTTATGGCCTGTGCTTGATGCCTGGTCATTGCCCGGCGCCCACCGTAATAATATCACTGTCTCGGGGGGTTGTCTCTGACCACTCGCGTAACCTCGTGGTCACGATGAGAATCCGTGAGCGGCGACGCCCGACCGGATTCTCTTCCATCTCCCACTTTGATTACGGGACCCCGGCATTGTTGGAGCAGACAATACCACGAGGGCCTTGAATTTGCCAATTTGATGGCCTGTGAGCCCACCAGAAAGGGAGGGGAAAAGGAAGGGTCTTCAGCACTCCGAATTAAAGTGCAATAAGAGAGCAGCCTAATCGAAAGCTAATGTGAAGAGCCTCCTCTAAATTATCGGATTGCTCTGGGTTTTAGTGTCGCTGGAGTTTGCCGAGTCACAGAAAGAATGACGAACAAGGTTAATTGGGGTAGGGCCAGATGGAGATTGTGGAAAGGCAGAGGAGTCAGGAACCCTTGGCCCACATCCATTGCTTAGCAAAGTGCCTTCCGAGTCAACGGACAGTGAGCGATACTAGCGTCGCGGGAACGCTCTTGCCCCTTCGGCACCGGCCAGAGACGGTCCCACAATCGGCGCTAGTCATGCACGATGTGTCTAATCCTGGTCGCAATTGCCCTCGCGTGGCTCAATACTCATGAGAGCCATGCGAAAACACTTTTCTCTCTTTGCCTGCTCCACCTTTTGCTCTTGTAAGTGAGCTCGTGGACTCCAGGTACCGGTACGCCGACGGAGCTTCAGGCAGCATCGTGTAATTCTGATGCAAAAAAGAGAGGGTCTTTCATCTGGTTCTTGAACCACGCTCTGGGTGAGGGTAGCTCGAGGGAGAAAAGCTAGGCCTTGGAGGCTCTTACTATGAATGCCCCGCGAACCTCGCAGCTTGAACATCCCTGCCCAAGGTGCAAAACATGCTCGTCCTGATATCACGGACTGCCTCACGAAAACACTGACGTGGTAATTGCAGCGAATGCTGCTGAACACCAGCCCATCCCTTGGTGCATACTTTCTCCAACCTGGCTTCTCCAACTCCCACCTTCACAGACTTTATGGGATGGGAGAAAGAGGAGAAATTAATCCCCTCCAACCCTTCTGTACGCCAGTGGATGAGCTAGCCCTGAGGCGGCTCCAGCCTGCCCTCTGCCTTTCTTCAAGCCACCAGCGATCTCGCGACCTTGAGGGTTGGGGACGTAGGCGCATGCTTTGTCAAAATGCGACCACAGAGTCAAAATATGCGAGCTAAATACAGTTCCCCTGGCTAATACCGTACAGTAAATCACCCTCGTATATGCCTTTTGGCCATCTTCTTGTCAGGGAGCAAGTCACTGCTAGATACATGGACCAAGGGCTGTTGTTGATTGCATCTGGAACCCCCTCGGCTGGTTAATCTTGTGCCCCCATCAAACCATCACCAAAATATCATGGCTCCGAGTCTCGACCTCGTTCTAGCATCATCTCTCGCAGACCTGAGACCCAGCGGCAGAGCAGCACGGGGTCTCGCAGCAGCCCTGGGAACCCCCACTTGACACAAGCCAGCGTAGGTCGTTGCGCCTTTGGCATCCCGCACGCCCCTGACGCGGTCCACGCCCCCCCCTGGCAAGCACCTTACCAGCCCAAGACAGGGAAGCAGGTGCACTGACGGACCAAAGTAACGGTACCGCACCGCGAACGGCCTACCCGTTCGCCGCATTTATATATATATATATAAAAGCATCGCCATGCCAATGCCCTCCTCGCTCATCACCTACTATCCAGACTATCAAGCTTCCTCGCTGTACAATGTCCTCCCTTGCTTCGGACAACGGACCCCGGGCCAACCGGCCTCGTCCTACCAAGTCTGGCATCGACATCAAGGTCGACCAGCACTGGAACTCCAAGGCTTACACCTCGGGCGCGACCATTGCCGGCAACGTCATCATCAACACCCAGCGCGATGTTGCCTTTGATGACTTTGAGATTCTCTTCACTGGCACTGCCTATACTCGCGTCGACTTTGTCAACCAGTACTCCACTGCCACCTACGCTTCGCGCCCCTTTGTGAAGCTGCGCATGCCCCTCCGCGCCTCAGACCTCCCCAGCCCTCGCGTCTACCAGGCTGGCCGCACCTACACCATTCCCTTCCACTTTGTCGTCCCCCACCAGCTCACTCTCAGCGCCTGCAACCACCCTGTTGAGCATGCTGGTGTCCGCGACCGCCATCTTCAGCTGCCGCCCACTATGGGTTTCTGGGAGTACAATGACCAGTCTCCCGACATGGCGCACATCGAGTACGGTGTTCGCGCTGTCGCATCCAAGGCCACCGCCGAGGACGGTCGCACCACGCCTCTTGATGGATTCCACCTGATCAAGGTGCTCCCCTCGCTTCCCGAGGATGCGCCTCTCGCCATTGGCCCGAGTGATGAGCGCTACACGCTTTCCAAGACCAAGACCATCCGCAAAAACCTCTTCTCGGTCAGGCAGGGCAAGCTGACCACCACGGCTTCTCAGCCTGGTGCCGTCATGCTCTCTTCCAATTTCCTCACAGCTAGCGAGACCAAGTTGAGGGTGAACCTTGAGTTCGCCTCGGCTTCAGCTGATGTTGCTCCTCCCAAGATCAACTCGGTCAACGCCAAGCTGCACTCGACCACCTTCTTCAGCAATGCCCCCATGAACCATCTCCCCAACCTGGGCGCTCGCGTCAAGCAGACCAGCAGCCCCTCGCTCACTTACTCGACCACCACTCCCATCTCTGTTCGTCCCGACACCACTCTCTCCTGGGAGAACGAGGCACCAGCCTCCCGCCGAGACTCTGGGTACTCGAGCGGTGCCTGGCCCGAGGAGGGCTCCGAGTCGGATGCCTCGCAGGGTCGCCGCCGCCGCAGCAAGAAGTCGGACAAGGACAGCATCCGCCGCTACGCTACCCTTGATATCCCCTTCGCTCTGCCCACCAGCAGTAACAGGGTGTTCCTGCCAACCTTTTACTCGTGCATCAGCGCTCGCACCTATATTGTCTATCTGACTTTGTCCGTTGGACCGATGAACACAAACATCAACCTCGCTGTTCCCCTCCAGGTGGCTGTCGAGAACCCCCACGACATGGCTACAGATGACGACGAGCTCCCCACCTTCGACGACGCCGTTGCTGAGGCTGAGCACGCCAATGCCGATGACTACTTTATGCCTCGCCTGATGCAGGTTCGCTCGGCACGCCACCAGGAGAACAGCATTCTCCCTGGTTACGACGACATACGACGACGCCAAGTCGCAGTTGCGTGAGAGCTTTCACGACTCTCAACTTTTAATACTTATAATGGATTATAATGGTGGAAGATCTATAAGTTCTTATGATATCATGTTTAAAGAGGAGGAGCACAAACTTTATGACTATTGCTTATTCCGGTTTCTGGTTGGGTTCAAGATTGAATGCATCTATTAGCGAGGAGTTTTCGAGGCTTTCTAAAAGCAGCGCGTTTTTTTTTTTTTTTTTTTCAATCATCTGGAGACTTTGGAGTTTGCAGCATTGGATAGAAGATGCATGGTTCAGATACAAAAAGAGCGGATTGATTGGGGATACAGCACTCATTGCACACATTTACTATGTAGCTATACACCACTCACGGCCCAGAAGTGGCCATTTTATACTTACAGAAGAGGACATCAATTACTTGCATATTAACTTGACGCCTCTTTGATGATGACACTTGGATCAAACTTGGAGCATCATTCATTTTCACATGTAAGTTTCATCCGTTGCGCCTCGATATTCGTCTTTCTCAGCCACGTTGTAAGAAAACGTTATTCACCTTGCGGGATGACAGAATCGCGGACACTGCTGCGCGATAGGTTCGTCTGAACTCCCCAATCATCCATCCATATACCATTACCAAACACGACGACAGCATCATACCTTACCCTTTCTCAGCTGCTCCAGTCTGCAGAAACAGAACATGTCCGCGCAAAGGCGCGAAATGGACAAAGACGGACCTCTGAAAGACCGATTGCCCGAAAAGTCCGCGACTTTGTCAACAACATGTCTAACAAAGGGCATTGGTAGCTCCATGGTGCGATAAAACAGCATTCATCTCTGTCCCGGATAGCCCCGTTATGCCTCTTCTGGTAGAGCGAAAGCTTCTTGTTACTCATTGACAAAGATGAATCAGGCGACTTCCCTCGGCTCTTCGGTCAATTGACAAGAGGTTGTGGGGAATGAAAAAAATGTGGGATGGCTGCTTTGGTGCCTCACTGTGAGTACATAAAAAAAAGGAGCCCTTCTTCCACGACGATACTGTTTGCGACACATTCACTCGTTCACGACCCGGCCAAAACTTGCGAGTGAAAACGGCAGACATGGATTCACAAGAGTTTCGCGAATTGGCCAAGCAGGCCATTGACGAGAGTAAGCCATGAGCGGTCCCTTATGTTTCACTTCTCAGTTGCCCCTCCCCCGCACTCACTTCCGTAGTCCGCACTTCAACACCAGGACCAAACATCACCAGGTAGACAAGAGAAGTGACTGAACTAACCCTCCCCCTCGCAGTCGCCGACTACCACGACAATGTAGCTTCTCATCGCGTCGTCTCCGACGTCAAGCCGGGCTACCTCCGCCCCCTTCTCCCCTCGGCGCCGCCCTCGGACCCGGAGCCGTGGACGGCAATCCACGACGACATCCAGTCCAAGATCTTCCCCGGCATCACGCACTGGGCGAGCCCGCGCTTCATGGCCTTCTTCCCCTGCTCTAGCAGCTACCCTGCCGCTCTCGCCGAGCTGTACTCGAACGCCTTCAATGGCGCCCACTTCAACTGGATCTGCAGCCCCGCCGTCACGGAGCTCGAGACCATTGTCATGGACTGGCTCGCCCAGGCGCTCGCCCTGCCAGAGTGCTTCCTGAGCGGAGGATCAACCCACGGCGGAGGCGTCCTCCACGGAAGTGCCAGCGAGGCCATTCTGACCGTCATGGTCGCCGCTCGGGACAAGTATCTCGCGGCCGTTACTGCGGATCTGCCAGCCGACAGCGAGGAGAAGGAGGACGCCCTCTGGCAGCACCGCAGCAAGCTCGTCGCAGTCGGCAGCGCCGGCGCACACTCGAGCACCAAGAAGGCTGCCCAGATCCTCGGCGTCCGCTTCGCCACCGTCCCCGTGTCTGAGGAGGATGGCTTCTCTATGACTGGCGCCGCCCTCGCGTCTACCCTCGCGAGCCTCCACGCCCGCGGCCTCGAGCCCTTTTTTCTGACGGCGACCCTCGGCTCGACCGACGTCTGCGCCGTCGACGACTTCCAGGGCATCGCCGAGGCTCTGAAGCCGACGTTTGACACGGCTCAGGACATCTGGGTGCACGTCGACGCCGCCTACGCCGGCTCCGCCCTCCTCCTCGAGGAGAACCAGCCCCTCGCCAAGTCCTTCTCGTCATTCCACTCCTTCAACTTCAACCCGCACAAGTGGATGCTCACGACCTTTGACTGCTCCGCCGTATGGGTTCGCCGTCGGGCCTGGCTCATCCAAGCCCTCAGCATCAAGCCCCCCTACCTGCGCAACCAGTTCAGTGACGACGAGCTCGTCACAGATTACCGCGACTGGCAGATCCCCCTCGGCCGCCGCTTCCGCTCCCTCAAGCTCTGGTGCGTCCTGAGGAGTTTTGGCATCAAGGGCCTGCAGGCCCATATCCGCAACGGTGTCGACCTCGGCGAGTCTCTGCAGGCCAAGATCGCCTCGAGGACCGACCTGCTCACCATCTTCACGCCTGCGCGGTTTGGACTCGTGACGCTGCGCGTGAATGGGGCGGATGAGGCGGAAATCAACAGCCGCACCGAGGCTGTGTATGAGGCCGTCATTGCGGCCGGCGAGTTCTACTTGACAGCCACTGTTATCAACGGCAAGTTTGCTATTCGCGTTTGCACAGGTGTGCAGCGTGTGCAGGAAGAGCATGTGCAGCGTGTGTTTGATGTGTTGGTTGAGACTGCGGAAGCAGAGGTGGCCAAGAAGGCATGAACTGAGATTACTGTTCTTGATGGACGCATGATTTGACAACATAGATATCCAAGACCATCTGGAGAGCTCTGGATGCGAGGTTTTGCATAGCATGGACGTCTTGTTTTGGAAAAAGATCGGTTATCGGGAAAACAAAGTGTTTCGTAATGGGTCTACATAAAAATAGACGCTCAATAATGCAGCCAGTATCTCCTGACCATGATGCCCTTTGTCCGTGCTCAACGTGCTGTGTCGGTGCTTTCCTATGTTTCTTCATAAAAAATCGTTCGTCATCAAAACATACATATTGTACATCCAACTTAATCACCATCCCTCATCGGCTAAACCTTCTCTCTCCCCCGTATGAGTAGTAGTCATCCTCTCTATCCCAATCGTCTTCATATGTACTCCTCGAGCGATGTCTTCTCCGCCCTCGGCCGCTCTCTGACGCACCACCGTCTCGGCTTGCTGCATCGCCACCCCCGCTTCGACGTTCCTTCTCATGTCCACAATGCCTCTTGCGATACTTGTCAAAGTCGTAGTTGAGGAATGTGAGAGTGCCGAGCAGTGCCAGAACGATGCCGGGCGTCCAGTCGAAGCCTTCTGTCTGAGGCTCGGGACGTTGTCGTCGACGAGGAGGTAATTGCTGATCGCGACGGGAAGTATGTTGGCGGTGACTTCGGGGAGGCTCAGAGGCGGTATCTCGTCTAGCCATCGTAGGCAAAGGATATGATGACTCTGGATGGTGTATGCTTAGATATGGTGATGGTTTTGCGCTTCGATAGCTTTGGCGTGGGCGTTAAGGCTCAAGAAGCAACTTTTGGACCAGTGGCACAAGCGGGCGGCCAAGTGCAAGTAATGTGTAATGCGGCGGGAGTTAAAAAGGTCAAGACTGAGGCGGATGTCGTATGTGTGTCTTTTATCTGCGACAATCAAGTTGGCGCTGGTGGTCCTGGTGAATGTCTCTGTGCAACTCTTCGAGGTTGGTTGTGGTGCTGATGGACTGTCGCAACTCTTCTCACGTAACAACGCCTCGCAACAATTCAACAGGGAAGGGGTTATTATAACCTTCTTTTCAAGACCCTGGATTTCAAGCCGCCCCCGCAAAGCGACCGGGTGCTCCCTCTCGCTCTACTGTACTCTGTAGGGGCTATGGTGCTTGGCTTTCAACCGGACCCATTCTCCAGGGTTTCATCGTTGGGACTGTCACTGCCCAAGAAACGCCGCCTCTGTTTGAGCCTCCAGTGATTGATGACCCGCTTTGCTTTTTGCTAGAAATCGTGCCACTCATCGTTGGCTTGAGTGACGCCAGCCGGAGCGACGTGTCAGGGCCCATTCGCGAAGGGCCTTGCTTTATGATGTCACCGTTGACGTCTGCCGCGATCGGGAATGAACCCATCGTCATCCCTGACGCCAAGATCCCCCCCCCCTGCTCCCGGGGCAGTCCCTCCCACCAGAGCGATCCCGTGGGCATGATCGTCCGATCCCTGATTCAACATTCTCAGCGCACAGTATGTAGTGCTGCGGCACGCAAACGCATCAGGTGGCCTCGGCTTGCGCAATCAACACTGTCTCTAATGCGCTCTGTATTCTTTATCTGCGTAAGCCCAGATCGAATGTCTTTTTATATCCGATCATCGGGTGTCTAACCTGGCCCTGTTCTTGACCCTCTAGTACCTTGTCGAGAATGCTATTCGCGTCCAAGCACCATCAGATGCTCGCTCGTCTAGGTGCCATTGTCCGTCGCAACGCCTTCTTGGCCTCCGTCTCTTCCACCAACGGCAAAACGCCTTGTTCCCTCATCCTCTGGAAAAACTCTTGTCCGTAGCTGTATCCTAGTTGGTACAACTCGTCAAACTTGTGAAAATCAAGAGTCCCGTAGTCGTCAATCGGCGGTCGCATGTAGAGGCAACCCGCCATCGTCTTGGCTCGCTCCAAAGCATCAACGCTGGAGACATACGCCAGACGCGCCTGGATCTCCGCCAGAGTTGGAGGGTTGGGATGCGATGAGAACGGGTTCCATCGGTTGACAAATGCCCAAGCCCCCGAGAGCGAATCACCATACGTCTGCGGCGTGTCGTCGTCTAGTGCTCCAACATCGATGGCAAAAATGATGTCCACCCCGAGGCCTTTCATGTGCGAAACAGTGAGATTGTCCACGTAGCCGCCATCGAGCAACATGCTACCCTCGTCACACAGCGGTGGGAGCAAACCCGCAAGGGACATAGATGCCCGGATATATCTCCATGCGTATCCGCTTGTGTGGAACTCGGCCCGGCTCTTACTGATGTTGGTCGTATTGCAGTAATACTCAAGCCAAAAGTCCTCAATCTGCGTGTCGCCGAATGCTTTGAAGATGCCACGGTTGAACTCATGACCTGTAGTGTACGATGCTGACGGGTAGGTCAAATCGAGCGCAAACCGCCAAAGACTAGCCATGCGCCCCGCAAATTTCTTGGCAAATCCGAACATGGGCACAATGTCTGCGTGCCGAGCATACAGAGCTCCCACAAAGGCGCCAATTGAGGTGCCGCCTATCAAGTCGATGGGAATACCGGCTTCTTCCATGGCTCTGATGATGCCAATTTGCGTGATTCCTCTCGCTCCACCTCCGCCGAGGACAAGACCAATCGACTTTCCACAGAGTCGTCGTGCCAATCGGTGAAAGTCACCTTTGAATGGGCTGTCAGGGGAGTAATACGGCGTGTGGTGCACTTTTCGAGAGGTGTACTTTTGAATCTCGGCTTGCAACACCTGGACACGCTCTTTAAGTGCCTGGCCTAGTTTCTTGGACGGGGGATGCGCCGGCATCTCGTTCGTTCTGAACGGCATCTGGATGTGGTAGTGGCCACCATTAATCCACATGCGGTTTTGAAGCCAAGCTCGAGTCAGGCCAGGTCGTGAATAGCGCTCTGCATGCAGTAAAACCAGCAGTTTTCTCGCCGTAGACTTCATCCCGAGCATAAAGCGCTCGTATTCTCCAATGGCTGGTGATCCTTCAGCAAGGCCAACCAAGAGGATACTGTCGGCTTGCGTAATGCAGGTTTGTGTCCAGGGAGAGTTGACGTTGGTATCTAGCCGAGAGCCGTAATGTTAGCTTCAAGAACTTTGAAACGGATTTCGAAAATGTGTTGAAATGCAAAACATTCAGGAAAAAATTAGAGTATAAAAGAACCAGCATCGGCTTTGCCTCTGGGATTGTGAAATTTCTCATCATTAAGGAGCGGGAGGGGGGGGTCGACAGAAATGTTGGCTGCTTACCTGCGACGTATACCACCAGACCATACTTCTCTTCCAGGTCTGCGAGGTATTGAGAGAGCCTCAGTTTGCCCATCTTATTGAATGCGTGCTTGCCCAGGTGTTTGAGAATGGCGGCCTGGTTGAGAGACCTGGCTCCGTTTGCAGGACCAACCTGGGCTAGGGCGTTCATAAGCCGATTTCCAAACTCGACAACGGGCACGCCTGCTGTCACGGGCAGAATTGCCACTGTGCGTAGATTCATCGTTGACTTCCGCATCAGCGTGTTTGGACCCGCGCTCGCATCTTTGTTGGTGAACTTGGCCGAGTCGTCAATCACTGCCCTCATCCGCGAGGCAATGATTTTGGAAATCTTGATGGTGATGTTTGGATGTTCCTGGGCCAAGCTGTTGAACAGGGTTCGGGGGAATTTCACCAGCTCCGTGTCTCGAATGGCATGCAGAGTCCCAGGACGAGCAGTTTCTGTTAACACCTCAAGCTCGCCAACACTGTCTCCCTGTCCAAATTCAGCTCGAGCAGTCACACCACCACCTTTTCGGTCCTGCACCAAGCGCAGACGTCCATTCAGGACGATGTAGATGGCCTCACTCTCATCCCCTTCGTGGAAGAGCACTTGCCCTGCATTGACCTGGACCCATTCCAGAGCAAAGTCAATGTGTAGGATAAGTCTTGGCAATATGTTTGTCAGTCGCTTCGCCATGGTGAGGAGGACGATGGGATATCGGTCTACAATTCTCTCAAGTGAAACTCGAGGAAGAAAGCCGACGTACACATCCGTCTTAGCAACGACATCGATGAAGGATCTGTATGATGAAACACTTCCAATGTAGCCAGCTAGGCCTCCAGGCTTGACAAGAGCGATGCTTCGGCGATGTTTCTCTGGGGCCTGCTTTTGACTCTCAACTCGGTCTCGAGCAGCTTCAGTCTCAGCCAAGTTCGGGAACGATCCCATTTCGGATGGATCTGGTGGAGATGGATCCGTCTGGGATGAGCCAAATTCATTCGACTGCAAGATATTGTGCGAGTCCTCGTCGCCAGTCGTACCAATGTCCAAGAAACCGTCAACGACGTAGTACAGACCGGGATTTCTTTCTCCTTGCTCCACAAGAACAGAACCCTTGGGGAAGAAGACAATCTCAACATCATTTTTCATGTCATGAGCTAGAGCCTGGGCATTAAGCGGAGCATGCAAGGTCACTCCGCCAGAGGTCACTGATTCAGTTTCTCCATCGGCAGAGCCGTCATAAGGGCCCATGAAGCCGAAGGCATTGTTCTGTGCATAGAGCGCTTTCGATCGCCGATGGTCTAAAGATACGAGCCTGGGCGACCCTTCCATAGATTCCGGCTCCCGAGACGCGCTTCCGTTGGAGTCCAGTCCAAGGGACTTAAACATGCACTCTAGGATAGAGGCACGAAAAAGGTTATCCTCATCGACAGTGTCGCGCGGATCAATATTGATGCGGCCTGTCCGTCTGGAATCGAAGGGATCGTTGAAGAACCGGTCATCCAACGGATTTGTTCCTTGGCGCCTCATAGATGTCCCCGATGGAGAGCGCTGATCGGAAGGGGTCAGGCGCCCGGCACCACGCGCTGTTTGAATGTTTGCTAAAATATCCCCGGGACTCGGAGTGTTTACTGAGGCTCGCTCGCGCGGTGGCGCAATAGTATTGGTTGTCACTGGAGCTGGATGTCTCTGGGTCATAGACTGCAAAACAGCCTCTTTTCGGAGAGTTGTGCTGGACCTTCTTCGACGGGTTGCAGCAGAGTTGTGTAGAGCAATGCCCTTCGTCTCCTCGCCCTCTCCTGTACGTTCTCTTTCCCGGTTGAACTTTTCTTTCAGCCGCGCCAATGCGTCTCCGCGCAGGATGTTTGGAAGTTGGCACATAGTGTACTTGATCATGCTTTTCTCAGCCTGCAAAACCTCAGTCGTCAACCCGAGATAGTTGAAGGCCTGGGAAAGGGTGACTCTTTGAAATCTTGAGAGAATGACATGAACAATGTGAGAGGTCGCTTTGGGGTAGATCTTGATGAGTCGTCGAAATGCGCTCGCAGGAATGATCGCGATGGTTGTATCAACAGTTGCCCGGGCAATGATATCAGGATGAGCCGAGCCAGAAGTAGCTCTTCTTGGCATAGCTGGTCTCGTCACAGACGAGGGAGTAGATCCATCAAGCGACATGGGCGGAATCGCAGCACTCGCACCGTTGCCGAGGTTGGAAATACCGAGACCACCTTGCTTCTTAGCCTCCATGTCAAGACCGTCATGGGTATGCGGCGTGCCAGGCGTAGAGATGTTGGCATTCGAAGAGACGTGAGGCATATCCTCCTTGGAAAAAGTGGGATGCCTGGTGCCGCTGCTGTTTCCGGGAGGGAGAGATGGCTCATCCTCGTGAGACCGCAGCTTCACATCCTCTGTGAACAGAGACATGATGGAGAACAAGGAGGACATGGGGGCGCCGTTACGGACTTCTGTCAGCAGCTGGTAGGTTTGTTGACCAGGCGCAACTTCATCCTCGTCAGAGGAGTCCAAGTCGAGATGCCCTCGCGATGCCGCAGCGGCACGACGCCCACGATTGGATTTGACAAAGATCTCAACTAATCCATCGACAACGATGCAGAAGCCTTTCTCTTCTTCTAGATTGATCGTCTCTCCGGCAATGAGCTTCCTTGTCTGCATACTGCGGGTCAACTCGTGGAAGACCGGGCGCTCGAGATAGCCGAAAATCTTGATGGCACTCAAGAACTCGTCCAAGTAGTTGGCCAAGCCTGACTTGGTGCCGTCTTCGTGGGTATCCGGGAAGAGGTCGATTTCCGGCTCCTTACGCTGTGGCTCCGGCGGCAGACGAGAGTACATATTAAGGAGGCGGTACCTGACGACCCAACTGACGGCCGAAACGATGCCCACCAGGATAAACATGCTGTCACCTTGTTAGCCAGCGCATGGTGTTTCGGAGTGTCTTGCGACGTACAGCGTGGTCGCATTCATAGTGACTGTCCAGCTCGTCGAGAATAAGTGATACAGGAAGGATGGAGTATTGATCGTTACGATTCGCATCACCCAGTAAAGGATGGTCGAAATGATGTGGAAGATGGACCATATCAGCCACCCAAAGAACCCAAGCCAACTGGAGGGTTCCTGGACGGCTGCAGAGGGCACGGTGCTCAGGACAGAGGGGAGCGACGCGCCTGAGGAGCGGCTGAGGGCGTGGGCGACGCTCTCAGAAACGAGGCCGGCCACACGGGCGGCATTTGACGGGTCAGATGCCATGGCTGGAGATGAGGCTGCTGCGCATCATAGCGTAGCATCCTGGAAGTGGAAGCCGCGTGAAAGCGGAGGGGAAGGGAGGAAATTGGAGGCGGAGAGGTTTTATTATGAACACTGCACTGCTTCTTGCCAGCCCAGCTTTTAGCTTGTGATAACGGAGCTCCAGGGCGAGCTCCCCGGGGCCTGGCCGACGTTTCGCCGGCTCCCCCACTATCCACTGGATTTGCCCATGTGCTGCGTGGAGGGGCTGTACGCTGCCGTCACTTTTGCTTCTGACGACTCTTCTTAGCTCAGGTACTTCGTGCTTGCAAAGATAGGACAGAACCCGCGTTTCTTTGCCAGATCAAGGACCTTAGCGCGAGCATCAACCCGGTCTCTCTCTGGTGCTGTAAGCAGACGGTAAAAGTCTGTTTCACCTGCGCTGACCTGTCTTGATTCGAGGTTACCTGGGGCTTGACCATGTCCTCTTGATTAACACCCTGCGACAACCTTCCAGATGCCCTTTGCGCAACTCGTCGTCGGCAGCCCCGGCTCTGGAAAGAGCACCTACTGCGATGGCAGTGAGTCTTGTCCAGTCTTCTTTTACCTTTTATTACTACCTGTGATGCTAATCTAGTCCAAAGTGCATCAGTTCCTCGGCGCCATTGGCCGCGCGTGTTCCGTGGTGAACCTCGATCCAGCCAACGACCATACGAACTATCCCGCGGCACTCGACATTCGCAACCTAGTCAAGCTCGAAGAAATCATGCGGGAGGACAAGCTTGGACCCAACGGCGGCATCTTGTATGCTTTGGAAGAGTTGGAGCACAACTTTGAGTGGTTGGAAGAAGGCTTGAAGGAGTTCAGCGACGATTATATTCTTTTTGACTGCCCCGGGCAGGTAGAACTATATACGCACCACAACTCGCTACGCAACATCTTCTACAAACTCCAAAAGATTGGGTTTAGGGTGAGCCCATTCTACTCATACTAAACGTCCCAGTGGCTAACGATCTGTAGCTTGTGTGCGTCCACCTCTCGGACTCCTTCTGCCTTACACAGCCCTCACTCTACGTCTCGAATGTCCTCCTTTCCCTACGAGCTATGATCCAGATGGACATGCCGCACATCAATATTCTCTCCAAGATAGACAAAGTTTCCGCATATGAGGATCTGCCCTTCAACCTCGACTACTACACCGACGTCGACGACCTGACATACCTCACACCCCATCTGGAGGCTGAGTCACCTGTGCTGAGGAGTGAAAAATTCGGTAAGCTCCACGAGGCGATTGCGAGCCTAATCGAGAACTATGGCCTCGTGCGATATGAAGTGTTGGCTGTCGAGAACAAGAAGAGCATGATGCATATCCTTCGAGTCATCGACCGTGCGGGTGGCTATGTTTTTGGCAATGCTGAGGGCGCAAACGATACAGTATGGGCGGTCGCAATGAGGAATGAGTCGTCCATGTTGGATGTGCAAGATATCCAAGAGCGCTGGATTGACCAAAAGGTGGAATATGATCAGCTGGAGCTCGAGGCTGAAGAAGAGCAAGCCCGCATCCAGAAGGAACAGGCCATGGAGATGGAGCAATCTCAGCCTGCCGCTCCGTCCGGCGCCATGGATCCGGACTTTGGAGACATGTCGGTGCCAGCGGATAGTGGGATCAAGGTAGTTAGAAAGAAATGATACCCGCTCAGCCATCTGCATCTTCCATCCCTTCATCGCTCGATGCATCCGTGATGTCAAGAACCATATTGTCCTGGCCTTGGTTCTGAAATGCGCTGGTGAGTGATGATTTCGCGCCGGTTTCTTCCTTGGCCGCCAGCACGAGTTTCTTGGCCTGGCGAATGGCTTCTTGCTCGGCCTTGCGGATTGTTCCACTGACGCGCACGACGCGAAAGATGCACGGTCTACCGTCCCTGACGGGAATGCAATCCATAAATGTCAGGGCAGACCATAGCATCTGGTAATGAGCTCTGGAGCACTTGAGGATAAATGTTGAAGTCGCCAGCGACAGATACTTCACTGAGACCTTTTTAGCACAACAATGTCACCTAAAGCAGCCAAAAGTCTTCTCACCTGAAATGTTACCTCCCAGAGTTCCAGACCCATAGTCGCCATATAATGACGCCAGCTCAGCTCTGATGCCCTTGAGTAGGATTCCAGGAGTGAGCCTCTCGACAGTTGGCTGGTGATGAACCACGAAATCTGGCAAATTGGAGCTGACTGCCTTTAATGGGTCGGGCAGGTAGACGATGTTGACAAGCAGATATCTCTCTTTTATGCGCACCATGGTGGTTCGGGTGTGCCGAGATCAACGCGTGAGTTTGATGGTTTCAAAGGTGCTCTCACGTTGAAGCTGATGAAGCCAGAGAAAACAGAGCTTGTGAATAGCGACTAAATTGGCTTCGGAGATGGACCCAAGCATCCCGGACGAGTGGGGCCGCAGCCTCCAGGCTGGTAATCGAGTTGCTTCCCCCGCCATCTACATAAAGGCATTCAAGTAGATTACTTCATCCTCACTTTGACTTGTTCTCTTTACTTGTTAACCTCCGACATCATTTGTAAAGATCAAGATCAGTATCACCTAACTTACAACCCTACCTCTAGCCTGCCCGCAACCTCTAGTGCTTCCCAACATGGCGTCGGGACCATTAAAGGCCGCCCTTCTTATTGTATCGACAACAGCTGCAAAAGATCCATCTGCAGATGCCTCAGGTCCGATTCTCAGCCAGGTGCTGCAAGATGAAGGCGATGGAAAGTGGGAGGTTGAAGACACCAAGATTGTCGCAGACGACGTGCAAGCGATCCAGCGGCAGATAATGGCATGGGCAGACGGACCTGACGCTATCAACCTCATCGTCACGACTGGTGGAACAGGCTTTGCAACCGGAGATGGGACTCCAGAGGTGAGTCTCCGTATGCACTTGGTATGGTGATGAGATACTGATTTTGTGATAGGCGGTCACTCCCCTGCTACACAAGCAAGCCCCGGGCCTTGTCCATGGTATGCTGGCGGCATCTCTTGTAGTTACCCCTTGTGAGTAACCTATCCTTAACTTGAGTTCACCAGCAATTCTAACAGAGACTTGAGTTGCAATGATGTCGCGCCCAGTTGCTGGGGTTCGCGGAAAGTCCATCATTGTCACTTTGCCTGGGTCGCCCAAGGGTGCCAAGGAAAACCTTCAGGCCATCGTCAAGACCCTCCCCCATGCTTGCCTGCAGGCATCAGGAGCCAATTCTAGGGCCCTTCATTCTGGCGGAGTAAAAAAGCTGGAGTCTGAGGCTGGTCTGAGTGGTGATAAACACAAGTCCGCCAGTCAAGGTCACGGCTGTCACCATCATCATGGCCATGGTCACGGCCACGGACATGGCAGCCTTGTTCGGCATACAACTCCAGGGTCTACACTCTCCAACGACCCTGCGCTTGGCCCATCACGTCGGCACAGGGAATCTCCTTATCCTATGCTTCCTGTCGATGAAGCTCTCTCGCTAGTCGCAGAACACACTCCTAGCCCAGAAATTCTCACTGCTCGGGTCGACCAGTCTATAATACACTCGGTTCTAGCCGAGGACGTTCAGGCAAATGAGAACGTACCGGCTTTCCGCGCCAGTATCGTGGACGGCTACGCCGTTAAGGCCCCCAAGAACGGCGAGCTGAAGGGTATCTTTCCTGTCACTGCCGTGTCTCATGCCGCGCCTGGTGAGATAGGCGCATTGAAGGAGGGAGAGATTGCCAGAATCACCACCGGGGCGCCTTTGCCTCCAGGGGCCACGACGGTTGTTATGGTGGAAGACACGGTCCTCAAGACGATGTCGGAGGATGGAAAGGAGGAAAAGGAGGTCGAGATCGAGGTTGAAGGTGTCAAAGAGGGGGAAAACATCCGCGAAGTTGGCAGCGATATCAAAGAGGGCTCCACCATCCTCAACAAGGGCGAGATGATCAGCGGAGTTGGTGGTGAGATTGGCCTCCTCGCTGCTGTAGGCGTGTCCGAGGTCAAGGTCTATCGCCGGCCTGTGGTGGGCGTTTTATCCACGGGCGACGAGATCGTGGAGTACAACCGCGCGGGTGATCTGAAACTTGGCGAGGTTCGCGACACGAATCGCGTTACCCTCATGTCAGCTGCGAAGGAATGGGGCTTCGACGTCGTGGATCTTGGTATTGCCAAGGACAAGCCAGGATCACTGGAGGAGACGCTCCGGGATGGCCTCCGCCGAGCAGATCTGCTTATCACCACTGGTGGTGTCTCTATGGGTGAGCTCGATCTTCTCAAGCCCACTATCGAGCGTGCTCTAGGCGGCACCATCCATTTCGGCCGAGTCGCTATGAAGCCCGGGAAGCCGACCACCTTTGCCACGGTTCCAGTCAAGAACAACTCGGGGGAGCGCGTATCAAAGGTCATCTTTTCGCTTCCAGGCAACCCGGCCTCTGCTCTCGTCACCTTCCACCTTTTTGTACTGCCTTCACTGCACAAGCTGTCGGGCGTTTCACCTGTCGGGCTTCCCAAGGTCACAGCTATTGTCTCGCACGACTTTACGCTAGATCCTCGACCCGAGTATCATCGGGCGGTTGTCACGGTGGGCAAGGACGGTCTCCTCTCAGCCACCAGCACTGGTGGCCAACGCAGCTCAAAAGTAGGCAGCTTGAGGTCGGCGAACGCGTTGGTATGTTTGCCGAGTGGAAAGGGAAAGTTGGAAAAGGGCTCCAAAGCAGATGTGTTGTTGATGAACTCACCTCATGGCGCTTAGATTAGGCCATAGGCCGGCTTGTGTGTCGCACCATCGAAAAGTCTTAACGTCATGAGAACTTCTGATTGATATAAAGCATCTAAGGCGTATCTGCCCAATAAAACCCTAATTTTGTATAACTTGGTCAAATCCACCTCGTGATGTACACCTCTGCCTCCAAACGGATACTGGTACAGTCAAAACACATCCGCCCGAGCCAATCTTCCAAACGCCTGACCAAATACTATTGGCGCAATGCATACACGCGCTCCATCTCTGTCGGAACACACAGAATTGATGCCGACTGCTACGCTGCCGGACTTGATTGATTTGTCTTGAAGAGTTACGGGGCTCAGTTGGCCTTGCCAAATGCGTATGCCTTTCCGGAGACGAGAAGACCGATGATGAGACCGAAGAGGCCGAGGACGGAGCTGAAAATCTCGATGACCAGAATCTTGACGAAGCTGAAGAGTCGTTAGCAAAAAGGAGCCTGAGAACACACTATCGCGACGTAATGTCCATGACGTACAGTGAGGGATCGGCAGCATCGGCCAGAGCAGCACCACTGCCGTTAATACCAACGGCAACACCACAGACAAGGTTGCACATGCCGACAGTCAAGCCGGACCAGAACAAGGCATATCCAGTGTAGTAAGAGTTGGCAGAGTAGAGCTCAGCGCCGGAGACGTTCTCGACCTTGGCGGAGAAAACGATAGCCATGATCACGCCGTAGATGGCGACGACTTCGCAGAAGATAATGGAAATCAAGTTCTTTGTGCGGATACGAGGAGCCTTGACACCCGCACCAAGGATCGATGAGCCGGTAATGAAGATACCCCTATCAGTGTTAGAGTCGCGGTCCCCTTTCGTGCAGGTAGGTAAGCTTGTTGAGGGTGTACGCACCACGCAGCGCCGACGACTGAGAGGCCGATGCAAAGGCAGATGCCCAGACTCGCCCAGGCATAAGGGGAGACGGACTCGAGGAACGCGCCGACATCGAAGGCTTCGCCGCTACCGGTAAAGAGCATGTCTAAACACCAACACCATCATCAGCATGTGGTCCAAATCTCGAGTACCCCCGGACGGCGAGGGAAGGGTTCGCGTACAGAATCCGACGACGGTCAGGAACGACCAAATGCCGCCCACTCCATAATAAAGACTCATCGCGGCGGCTCTTTGATGCTATTTCGACAATCCGAGGGGCTTCGTTTGGCGATGGCGGGCGTCGGCGAAGGTGGCTTTTCGAGCTTTCTGAGAGCTCCTGTCTAAGGTACCTTGAGCTTAGATCCGCGATGGCGATGCGTGTCCCAGTCCAGCCAGGCAACTGGATGAATTAACGGGACCGACGTCACATGATGCGAGGCTGCGACTGTGGCGGGGCTTAGTCATCGCGGTTCCCTGAAGCGGCCCTGCTATTCCCCTCAAGGCAGACGACCCTCATGGACCTTGGCTCCGACAAACGACTCCGATCCGACCTCGACGCCGATTTGTACTCCACGAACCGCACATTCCCGCTCGTTACGAACCGCAACAATGGCTACGGGCGCGCAATCTTTCTATGAGCTGTACCGACGGAGCAGGTACTGCGTCACGTTGCTATGCCATACTTTGCGACGGCCAGACTAACCTTGTTCCACTACAGCATCGGCCTCGCTTTGACAGACACGCTCGACGACCTCATCAGCGATGAGCGCATAAACCCCCAGCTTGCCATGAAGATTCTGGGCAACTTTGATCAGGCAATCACGGAAGCGCTTCAGAAGAACGTCAAGGCGCGCCTCCAATTCAAGGTGGGTTGCCCATGACTTGAAGGTACCATTGCGCAGCGCTGACGGATCTTGCTCATCTAGGGAAGCCTCGACACCTACCGCTTCTGCGACGAAGTATGGACCTTTTTGATCAAGAACGTCACCTTCAAGATGGATAGCGGAAGCCAGTCAGTCACAGCGAATAAGGTCAAGATTGTGAGCTGCAACGCCAAGAAGCCTGGCGAGGGACCTTGATCGGACAAGACGAGAGACTGCACATGATATGTCTTTTCGTACTTTGAGGCACACCGGTTCTAGATTGGGGAACAACTGCCGAAGGAATGTATTTTATTTGCATTGGGCGGCGTCCGGTTTATGGTTTCATGCAGCTACAGGATATCAGGATGACGGGTTCTGCAGCAACTGGCTGCCCTTTGAGCAGACAACGACAAATCGAACTGTGCACTGGGAAATGGGAATTGGTTTGCAACATATATATCACAGAAGATGCACTAAAAATGATATCACGATTTGAATTGCTTAATGCTCTATGTGCACAAGAGCGACAGAGGGAGAATATAGCATGACGCAAGTTTATTGACTTCCCCAGATCATAGGGAGAGGAGGCTGGCCCTATCAGCGCCATCTCAGCTGATTCAGGCACTCATCCGACAGCGCTACAGGCACACTCCCGCCTGAAACTCCCCCAACGACCAGAACCTCCCCCACTAAAACTACCGCGTCCCTCAAGCCAAGTCGATCCATCATCATCAGGGGGCCCCATCTCCATTCCCACCAAGCACCGCGCGCCCAACCTCCGAAGCCTCCGACTCTGCCTTGTAAAAGCAGCAATGCTCCGTAAACGCCAATCTACAGCTTCACATCCGGCCTCTTCCCTATCTGCAGCGGACCAATCTCCTTCTACTGCTGCGATGCCTTCGCTGAGCTCCAAGAGCGTGCGGACGCAGTGGATCTTCTTTGCTATTGCGAGTGGTGCTTGCGCTGCTTTCAATGGAGTGTTTGCCAAGTTGTGAGTATCCCAGGTTTCGGTTCTCTATGGACTTCTTTTTTGTTTCCTAAGGGTCTTTGCTTGAGAGCAGAAATACTCCTCCCTTGGACTGAGGGAGGATGCTGATATCGGTTCATGAGACTGTTCAACGTTGGCTAACTGAAAGACATAGAACAACAACGCAACTCACCACAACTCTATCCGATAAGATCGCCAGCATTCTTGGCCTATCTTCAATCGAACATGTTGTCGAATATGTCGTTCGCGGTGTAGGTTCTCCCCCGTCCCGCTCCCCTCACTCATCATTACTCACACCCACAGCTCTTTTTCGTTCTCAATCTCACCTTCAACGGCGTTGTAAGTTGTCCCCGTTTCCAAGCCCAACAAGCAGCACATGCTTACAGTCTCCAGATGTGGACGCTCTTCACCAAGGCTCTTGCCCGTGGCTCATCCACAACGCAAGTCTCCATCATGAACACGTCGGCCAACTTCATGGTCACCGCGCTGCTGGGCGCTATCATCTTCTCAGAAGTTCTGCCTCCCCTATGGTGGGCGGGCGCTGCACTGCTTGTCGCTGGCAACGTTATCGTGGGGAAGAATGACGAGACTAACGATGCGGGTGCCGCCGCGGCAGCAGACGGGCCTGCGTATGTGCCTGTGCCGACAGCGGAGGAGGAGGCCGCCGGTAGAAAGGATGACGATGAAGATATCATTGACTTGGGGAGGTTGTCTGGTGAAAGATCACGATGAACTAGCCAATAGCTCCCGGAAAACTGGTCATAGCCATTGAATATCCACGGCCGAGTTCGAATGATAGGTTGGTTAGCTGCAAGGGCGCCTTAGATGACACTTAGATACGCTCAATAGTATGATGTCTACACCCTTCAACGCCAGCGCATTGCCCGCGCTGCTTTCTACCGTGCCACGTAACCAAAGACACAAAAACTGGTATAGCTATAACTACCGCCTACTCTCCAGTTCAACCCCCTCATCGACGACATCTTCATCGCCGTCGAGGATCTGTGCCCCTCTTCCAGCTGGGCGGTCCTCGGAAAATGAACCACTGAGACGAATCCTGCCGCCAGAATACGTTGATACTTTCCCTGAGACCCAGTTGCCCGTTCGCCGGAGTAGGTTCCACAGATGCTCCTGTCCTTCAACGATGTGGTGATCGTCCTTGGGGTTCTCGGCCGCCTCGACCTTGAATTGATACCTCAAGCAGTCCTTGACGGTCACAAGACCCGTGAGTTTACCGCGATACTCGATAAGTATGACTCGAGGGCCAATCTTCCGGAATAATTCCATGACTGTCTCCAGGGGGAGTCTTGGATGAGCTGTGACGGGCGTCGAGTCGACGTAGCGGCTAAAGTCTAGAGTAGATGAGGTGGATGAGTCCCCATTCGCGGCCCCTGTCGTAGATACGTTCGACGAGTACGTAGGCGACGGTGCAAATACACACTTGGCAGTCTCGGGGCCCGGTGATCCCCGACACATTCTGTCGATAGCGTACCGCAACTCGGTGCTGCCAATGTAGCCGACAAGGATATTCGTGTTGCTGTCTTCCACCACGGGGAAGCCCTGGTAGCGGTCGTCGGCAAGTAGACGCTGGACCTCACCCAGCGTAAGCCCATGAACCGGCACAGTAACGACAGACGTCCTCATAACTTGCGAGACAGGGACGCCAAAGTTGTGTTCTTCTTTGTTATCGAGGAAGGGAAAACCGCTAAACCAGATCATCCGGTCGGCGATGCCTCCCTTGCCGAATAGCTCGCTGACCGCCTTGGTAACTCCCACGACGATCATGGTAGGTAAGATGTAGTTCAGAGCACCGGTAAGCTCGAACATGATGACAACGACCGATATAGTAATATGCATGATACCACTAAGCGCAGCTGCAGCGCCAAGTAGGGCGTACGTTCCGGGGGTAATGCAAGGCTCGTCAGGCTTGCATGCAGAAAAGAAGACGCTGGTGGGATTCGCCTCGTAGAGAAGCTGAACAATGATTCCCACGGTCCGACCAAAGGATGCTCCAACCGCCATGGAAGGGACGAAGATGCCGGCGGGGACCTTGCAGCCATAAGATAGGATGACGAGGAATAGTCGCAGAATCGTAGCCAGGAATAAGGACACGAGGTTCCAATACCGTCTGTTGGGGTCACAGAGTCCATGGTATGTGTCTGCTTGGCTACACTCGGAGAACAGGATCTCCATGCTCTCTGTCATATCGATTCTCAAAAAGGCGTTGGGATAGGCAATGATGGCAGTACCTGCTGCTAGAAGAGTTGCCTCAAGAACAGCGTACTCCTTCAAGTACTTCTTGCGAAATGCCTGAACCCTCAAATTCCACTTGATGACGAAGGCACCGTAGAGACCTCCGAAAATGCCGATGAGGACGTAAAAAAGCAGCTCGAAAAAGTGCCAGTCGTTCTTATACTCGACTTGAAACATGACAAGCTGGCCCGTCCTGAAAGGGTTCATGGCCGCAAGGACGGCTGTGGCAACCAAAGCGCAGAAGTAACTGCGCCATAATGTCTTGAGGGGAAAGTGACTTGACATCTCCTCGAGGGAGAAGAGCACGCCTCCGATCGGGCTGCCAAAGGCCACAGCAACACCAGCTGCAGCTGAGGCGCTCAGAAACTCCCGGGTCTTGGAAGCGTTGCGCTTGTACTTGTCAAAGAGCCTCGAGATTACGTTTCCAGTGCACACCGCATAGTGCACACTAGGGCCTTCTTTGCCGACTGACAGGCCAGAGGCAATGGCTAGTGGTAGACAGACCGACTTGATGATCAGGGTCCACCAGCCAAGGAAGCCCTTCATAACGAAGCCAGCGATAATGCATTTGATCTCGGAAATGCCAGAGCCAGCTGCGTATGGTGCAAACGACTTGACCAGAGTGCCTGCGACAAAGGCAAATAGAGTCTGGAAACGTCAGCTGCCATGGCACAAGAAAGGGGGGAAAGGGGGAGCCTACAGCGAAAACAAAGTAGATCACGTAATTCATGGGCTCGAAGCCTGTCCATCGGTGCCATTGTTCGCAGCCTTTTGGACTGTCAGCATTGGAGGTTGTCATGGTCTCCCAGACATCTTACCATTCTCCTCGCCCCAGCAACAGAAGTTTTCGTTCAGATAAAAGCCGGTCTCGCAGTAGCCCATCTTTACGTCAGAGAGCCACTCGGTGATGATATTCAGCAGCGCCGCATTGAAGCCGATCGCGGCGCCAATGATTGTTACCACAATCCAAGCCTGCGCCGCATCATAACTTCTCCATAGCTGATATCGCCAGCCTGGCTGGCCCTTGTCGTAGAGACCAACAGCTTGCTTCCTCCTCGCTTTGCGCTTGGCCTGCTCTCGCGCTGCATCTTGTACCCAGTCTGTCGGTCTATGTCAGAGTCTAAAGTCGCGTTTCGTAGCCGGCCGAAGAGGGTTCGCAAGCCGCATACCTATTGTAGAAAAGTCCTATGCTGGTCAGTCAGGAGCTCGAGAGTCCGTCCGATGCGCATCAACTTACCTCATATCTCTTAATCTCAGCAATTTCCTCCTCTATCAAAGCGGCGCCAATGGGAGCAGCGCTTCCAGAATCTCCATTCTCTGCATTGGAGAAGACCGACGACAAGCGGGACACGACCGAGGAGCGCCGCTCTGGCCCAGGAGGAGGAGCTAAGCTGAAGGATGGTGTTCTCGCATTCATGGCTTGGGCTGGGCGACCATGGTCGCGGGAAAAGGCGGAACCGCTGGGAATCGAGCTCGCGTAGGACGACTAAAGCAATCGAATGGTATAACTGTGCTGTGAAATAAGAGGTACTGGGGAGGCCAGAGTCGAGTCTACGCAGCGGCTTGGAGTGTCATGGTGCGCCAACAAGCCATGGAGGCTGATCATCGCCATGTGGCTGGTTCGTCACCAGCCACAGTATCGCGTTTAGTGGTTGCAGCATCGCGTCCCACTCCCTAACTCGCGTGTCTCTAGAGCCTCCTCGAGCATTCAACTTTATCCGATATTCTCCATTGATATTCCCAAGGTTATCGCTTTCCAGTCCAGCAGCGACGGGTTTAAGATCTACGCATAGTTCTCCCCTTCAAAGCAGCACATTGGTCAACCTCTCATTCACGTCTAGCTTCGTACGAGGACCCGAAGGAAACCCTGTCATTTTGCGTGTCGAGCACAAGGTAGGCTTTGTATTTTCTAGCCCACCGTTCCGATCAGCTCTCATATCACTGTTCGGTCTTGCTTCTTTGTTGTATTCTTCTCGAAAGATTTTTCGCTTTAAAAGTAGCGTTTAGCATCTACATGAGTTGTGCTGGCTAGTTTTTTACGACAGTTTACGTCCTCCTTCATCAACTGCCACTTCATAAAGCACTTATATTATTCAATACAACCATACGCTTTGGCTTGATTAACATTCTAACCTTGTCTAGACTCAGAGTGTCTTACACTCAGCTCATCTTCTGCTGTCGCCTCCTCTACCCATCATGCCGTACAACACCACAGCTATTCCTCCTAGAAAGGAGCCTACGGGCCAAACCCAGCTACCACGTAAGTTTTTCCTAGACCAAGTGCGATGAGTCTCAGGGTTGACATGTTTTTCAGTCTCAAGAGTAAAAAAGATCATTGCACAAGATCCCGAGATTGGCATCTGTTCTAACAATGCTGCCTTTGTGATAACTCTCGCTGCTGTACGTTATGCTCTGCCACAGCCGTTGATCACCATCTCACACTCGCAGGAAATGTTTGTCCAGCACCTCGCAGAACAGTCACATACCCAAGCGAAATTAGATCGCAAGCCTCGGCGAAATGTGCAGTACAAGGATGTTGGTAAGCTCACCTGCACTCGATGACTCCTCCCCTGTACCCGAAGACTGACACTATCACTATCCAGCCAACGCTGTCTCACATCAGGATAATCTCGAGTTCCTCGAGGATATTGTTCCCAAGACAGTTCCTTACAAGAAGATCAAGGCATCTGCCCTGGCAACGCAGGCGCGCCTTCGCGGCGAAGCTGTCGCAAACGCAACTGACGCGTCCATGGCTAACGGCACCGGCGCGCCTCTTGTTAACGGCAACGCAAACGGAATTGCAGGCCATTTCCGCCCTGATGAGAAGCAGGATGATCCAAATGCTCAGCTGGAGCTGGAGATGAGGCAAGCGTCGGGAACAGGCCGTGACGGTGATGTGACTATGACTGGCTAGTTGCAGACGGTGCTTTGTGAGGAGGAAGATATTCAATAAGCGAGGCGAAGCTGCGACTGTAACAGATTCAAGACACTGCAACTTGGCTTGAAATCACGGCAAAGTTGTCCGAAAAGCAACAGGATCAAGGTGTAATTCTTTAAACGCCGATTTTTGTAGCGGTTGGTAATAAACTTATCCTGCCGCATTCCAATCCCAATCATCATGATATTTTGCTCGAGTCTAGAGTCGACACAGCCCATTTGGAGTTGCCATTATTCTTCCATGGCGTCCCCATGGATTCCAGAGGGCAGGCGTCCCTCGTTGAGCTCCTTCTCCAGCGCGATAATCTCCTGCAAGCTCGTGGCCTTCTTGATCCGCTCCTGTAGTCGCTTCTTCTCCGCATCCGTCAGCTTTATCCGCGACAGTCTCGATGGCGCTTCTGAGCCGTCGGCTGAGACGGCGAAGTTGGTAGTCTTGATTCCCATGATCTGCGTCGTCTGTTAGCTTCGCGCGCACTCCAGGTTCGCTACGGCGTGAAATTCGTACCTTGGAGGCCAATGCAGTAGGCTCTTCCGCGGTTCCAAAGAGCTCGCGAGCTTGCTCCCTCTCCGCCTCCTTCACCTTCTCATAGTCGAGGAACCGTACCGAGGGACATCTCCAAAGCACCCAGTAGCGGTAGTTCTTGTATTCAAAGTCAGCACACAGCTCTCCACCAGACAGCCTTTCCCAAACTCACCTCCTTCTTAGACACGGGGTTGTCCGCCAGCACGAGATGCGTCAAGCGCGGGAATGACCCTAGCGCATCCAGATCCGCAAGCTCCACCAGGCTATTCGACGAAAGTACCAGGTTCGTGAGGTTCGGGATCGCCTTTGCCAGAGAGGGCTGGATGCTCGAAACGCGGTTCCGGGCGAGGAGAAGGGACGTTATGCGCGGCGACAGGGGAAAGTTGCCCAAGACTTGGATGTCGTTATCGGTAAAGTCGATGGCATCGTGAGGCTGTTCCAGGGCGCAATTAGTGTCAGCTACAGCTCCTTGTAACGAAAGGAATAACGACGTCAAACTTACGCCAGCGACACCCAAGTTCTCAATCGCGGGAATTCGGTGTCCTGTTTACGCCGCAAAGACGATTGTATCAACTCTGCGCTCCTACGATCAAAAGTGTAGCATCTGCTCTTTTCAAAACGCACCTCGGAGATCAAGCTCCCGCTCCTTGAGAGGGTTGAGATAGGATAGGGAATCCCTGATGAGGTCGGCGGTAAGCCGCATCTTGGATCTAGGGCCGTTACCTCGATTTTAAATATGTGTGTATTGCTGAGGGTCGAGTCGTGTATTTATCGTATTCTAAGAGGACGCTTGAGGTACAACGCTGAAGTACGAGAGGAGGTTTGGTGGAGAGTCGATTTTGGTGGAGGGTCGATTTTGATGGCGAGGCTGATGATCTTGACAAGGCGGAGGGGAAATTTTGGTGTCGCATGTGTGGCTTGAGCTATGTGCTCTAGCCTCAACGCCAACGCTTAGCCACACCATGTCTTACTGATGACCAGAAACAGACAAAAAGATTTGAGCAGCATGATGTGAACAGAAACATGATATAGTACCAACAAATGTGGCATAGATGTTTTTTTATTACATTTACTTTCACTTGCAAACTCTTCACGGTCGACTGACTTAGCATTCCCCAGCACTTTTACGTGTTCGCTTACACGGTCCATTTATCAATATTCTATCCTGTCTCAGTACGCTAATAAATTACAAAGTCACTGCTCTTGGTTTCTCAATAAAGTCCAGGGCCACACCATCAATCGCGTGCCAACTCTACTGAAACACGAATACTACACCCATCCTGTCCACCGAAACGCTCATGGTGTATGGATACTCCAGCAACGCCACGTCTAAAATAGAATCCATGTGCGACTGCAGCAATTGTTGCTGCTGACGTGAAATAACCGTCGACCGCGGAGGTCGCGCACCCGAGGACTTCGCCTTGGGGCTCGAGCCTGCGTTAGGGGCCGTAGGGGCCTGTCTAGGGAAGCGTTCCGTGTTCAGCGTCAGGGCCGTCGTGGGATGTGCTGTTGTATAACTCGGCTTGGGCGAGTCCGGCGAAAGTCCGCTGTAGATGAACGAGCTCTCCATGCGAGATAAATCCCAAAACCGCAGCCTCTTGTCGGAGCCGCCTGTTATGACAAAGGCATGTCTGACGTCCCTTGAGTCCTCCGCAGTCACGGTCCCCACGATCATCGCTCGAACGCCTCGATCCGCGTTGGCTGTCTCATTCGGCTCGATGTTGGTGGCATATCGTCCAAGCATGCCCTCTCGCTTGTCTTCGTCGACATCCCATGCTTCATAGCTCTTGAGGCCATCCTTACTACCTCCAGCTCTGTACACCTCGCGGCAAATCGTCTTTTCCAGATCCCAGACCGTGACTTCTCCCTGGCCTGTACCTCCGGAAATGCAGACCCATTTGCCACGACCCTTGATGGGATGGATGGAAATCCTGTAAATCGATCCTTTCCCAGGTAATCCCCAGCCTTTCAGTCGCATCTTGAACCGTAAATCCCAAAGGTCTACAACTCCGTGAGAAGTTCCGACGCAAAGCCAATTTCGCTTCCGATCAACGCAAAAGCATGTGGGCGTGCCGTGATGAACTGGGTTCTCCAGGACGTACAACAGGTTCATCGTCCTTAGGTCAATCCCCAGGATTCTCGAGCGGTTCGTGGCGATGACGAGAACCGAGCTCGACTCTTGTCTGAAGTGTTCACACCACACCGCAAACTCGTCGTTAGGGAGCTGATACTCACGTAGAACGCGCAGTTTCCCATATCGGATGACCCCGCTAGCAGAAACTGTATCAACCTTGACAACATGGACGCTGCCGTCGGCTGCACAGCTCACAAAACAATGCGAGTTCTCGATAAAGCAGAGGGCCACCACTCTGGCACCGTCGGTATGCTTGTGTGTCTGCCGCGAGCGGTGGGTGATGTTACGCTCCAGCCGTGCCGCATCCCACACTTTGACAGTGCCATCGTCACCACCTGTAATAAAGAAGACGTGATCAGGCGATGGTACCACCCTGTTGATGGGACCTTTGTGTTCGCCAAATGTTGCCACAAGCTGTCCCTCAGGCTTCCAAGGTTCTTCGCCAGGCTGGGCGCTGATGCGGTTCGCTTTACTCCTCTTGATCGGAGTAACGACTGGTCCGAACTCGATAACATCGCGAGGGAAATTGTCGACAAACATATTGTCAAGCATCTTCTGGACGCTTGGATCGTTTCCTTCATAGCTATGTTTCGATATCCTGGGGCGTGCACTGCCACCGTCATTCTCTTCGGAAGATGGCGGCTTACCAGTCGACGCTTGAACAAAAGGTCCTTCAACTTTGCCGAAGGCATTAGCATCCGTGGTGCCAGTTTGTGCGATGGACTTGTTTCTGTCCTTGCGATCGAGCAGGTTGAGTGCACTCGCCTGGTGCCGGACAGCTCTCCTGGAGGCGTATGGTCCCTCCTGAACAGAAGTGTCGTCGTCTTCTGTACCTCCAGCGCGTACCGTGGATGATGCCCTAGAGCCAGCCTGGCCAGCGCTGGTCGGTGACAGCAACCGGTGCGGCGAGCGAGGTCCGACACTTTGTACACGGCGACTGGTAGTGGTCTTCTTTTTGCTACCGACTGATTCGTCAATCGTCATGGAGGCTTCCATCAGGGCATCGGTAATGGTATATGGCTCTATCGGAAGGTCGAGGTTGGCCACAGCTGTTGGATCGCGAAGAGACGCATCGTTGAAGAATACCGTCTGGGGGGTGACGCCCAACGTCTTAAGTGAAATGACACCTGTAGGTGCGGTACCATCTGCGTTCGAAGCATCCCGTGCTTTCATCTTACTTAGGCGCCAGATGAATTCTCTCAAAGCGTCGAGCTTTAGTTCATCTTCATGCTTAAGCCCAAGGTTCCTCAGTTTCGCCAACCATTGCTCGTCCTCGTCGTTTCTGGATATCCTCCCTATGGAGCTTGGTGTCAGATCTCGAGATGATCGTGCTGATAGTGAGCCCTTGGAGCCGGACAATAACGGTTTGAGATGTTGCATTGGCTTCCAGTAAATACCGCGCTCCGTCTTCAATGCCCAGGTGATAGCCTGGTCGAAGACGTTACGAGATAGCGGCCTCTTCAAGGCATCGAGGATGTTGAGCTCGGAGAAATCTGACAAAACTTCCACCTTCGTGAACGGTTTCACGAGAGGCATCAGATGGCATCTGACATCAGTGGCTGTCAAGAATCTGGCAGACATGGAAAGGAATTCTGCAGCTGACTCTCGAATCCAGATGTTTGGGTGCATAGTGAACCGGCTGATGAGATCCACCAACTCCCAGACTTTGGGCCTTGACAGTAAGCCCAGACCAGCAAGTTGAGCAAGAGAGTGGAGGGCGGCTTGCACGACGTACTCCTCGGGGTCAGTCAAGGCTTGGATCATTAGCGGCAGCATAAACTCCTCTAGACTCGTGCTGCCGATGAAAGTCGCGATGCCTACTATGGTGTCAAAGAAGGCGCATTTGAGGGTCCAATCACGGTCGTTCAGGTAGGTATTCAGATGGGTGAGGAGAACGTCGTTGGAATGGTCATCGAAGAACAAGCAAAGCTCGGGCACAGACGCCAGGAATGCTCGACGAACAGCGATGTCTGGATCTTCCACCAATTGCTTGGTGTGACTTTCAAGAACCTCGAACAATTGCCGGCCGGCATTATCGAAGACGCTTTCGAAGTTCGCTTTGGCATCTACTCCAGGCTCAACTTCAGGATCGGCAGCAGGCATCGAGCCGTCAGCTCGGAGGCTTGAGGCCATATCAAGGAACCTCTGAGCTGTTGTCGCTAGGCTTCCGAGGCATGAAGCGTACGCTGCTCTGACTAGAGAACTAGGTGTCTTTGACCTTGACCCCAAAGCTATCTCCATACGAGGTAGCACGTACTCTACGATAACATGAGAGTTTATCGGCGTAACCATCTGCACCAGCTGCAGGAGCTGAGTGATGGTCCGAACGGCGGCAATCAGGACTAGCTCTGTCTCGTTTGGCACGAGCAGAGTCATCAGGTAAGGTAAAACCCTATCCAACTTGGCCTCATCGGTGAGCCTTTCTGAGAAGGCCAGGAGGACATCGCATGCTCTGATTCTTGAAGAAGCACGAGCCGTATTTCTCATTTGTGACACGATCAAATTCAGGAATATCAGTGTCCCGTCGTCCTCTGGTGGTTCTAGGTCGGACGAGACGGTGTGATCATGGTTTGGTATGTTGAATCTCACGGGAAATTGAGAAAGACTGAGTCTGGATGTCGGCTGCAGAGCGTTTGAGGTGCGTTTTTCGGGCTGATAACCAAGGAAGTAAGAAATCTTATCAAAGTCGTAGAATACGCGATCGATACGATCATCGGCTTCTCCAAGATTTTTCATGGCGCCGGACATGGGGCTGTTACCAGACGACGGATCGGTTATAAGCTCCATGTACTGGTGTAGGAAGTTATAAAAGTAGGGTGGGAAGACTTTTCCTTTCCAAAAGTCTAGGTACTGTTCGGCAGAGTATCTCTTCTCCGGATCGAGCTGTATCATGTGGGCTATCATGTCGGCGACGTCTTTGTCCGAAATGACGCTCAAGTGGGTGATGACAGGGTCATACTCTCCACGGCGATATTTATATAGCTGCGCCAGGCTGAATATCTCAGACTCCAGGAACATTTGCGCAATGACACAGCCAGCGCTGAAGATATCCATGGCCCAGGTCATGCTCGCCTTTTGAGGAGGCGCTTCGCCGGAGGCATAGAAGCGCTCGGGGGCAATGTAGCACGTACGGCGGCCCGACGTATCGAAGAAATAGGAGAAGTCCCCCGGGTTGTCGTCTGGTAGCATGACTGGCTTGTATGCGGATGAGAAGTCGGACAGGTACAGCCAATTCCAAGAGGTCACGAGGACATTCTGCGCCTTGATATCACCATGGTAGACATCCCGCGCATGGCAGTCGCGCAGGGCGCAGAGTAGCTGGAAGGCCAACCATTTCTTTTCGATATCCTCGAGGAACGGTCGAGTGCTAAGGCGGTCGTAGAGGGAGCTGTAGAGGAACTGGCGGACGAGGTAACCGTTGGAGTCGGTCTCGATGATGCGCTGGAATGCGAGGGCGTTGGGCACGTCGAGGAGGGCTTTGCGCTGCTCTAATCGTTGTTAGTGAGTGCAAAGCGTAAATCAGGGCGGCAGAGAGCCTACCGAATATTTGTCTCTTGTACTCCTCGAGCTTCACCTCGGCATACGGCTTCACAAGGACCTTGACCAGGACCAGACCGTTCTCATGACGGCCGCGGATGGTCTTCATAAACCGTGCATTTCCGATGCTCTTCTCATAGTGTACATCTCTCAGTTCCGAGGTATCGATGCCCGCAGAGCCGACGGAGGGCGTTGCGAGAGAGAATCCTTGACCCATGATCTGGCGGGGAGTGAGTGGCCTAGCAAGATCGTGATGGCTATCGGTCGGGAATGCGCGAACCTGCCGTCATCTTGGACGAGCGCAGGTGCCAGGGTCAGACTGTGCTTGCTGCAGACCCGCGGGCTTTCTGTATATCTCGCGTGAATGTTGCTGCTTGGCGTGGGGATGATAAAGTGCTGTGAGTGTCGGAATGAAGCTCCCCGCGGACGTCATCTGGAAGCTCGAGGTACCTGGCGAGCGCGGTCGGCGGGCCTCCAGCTTCACGGGGTATCAAAAGTGGAGCATCATACATGTTAGGATCGCCATTGGCTGGACAGCCACTGAGTTTATTTGGCATGCGCTTACCCTGGTAAGTGCGCAGCGCAGCCGTTGAGCGTTGGCATTGTTGCGCATTACATCCAAGCAACCACAAGTGGACCTATTCTGTGTCATGTGCATATCTTTCTTTCTTCGAATTCAATATGCAGTATGCTTCAACGATGCGGATATGCCGCTTGCGATGTCCCCAGGAGCAGCTGATAAACAACACATACAAGCCTAAAAGCCATTGTCTCGGATATGTAACTCGCAACAATAAGGAATCGTGCCAGAGATGTATCACTCAGTAATCATTAGATAGCTCCTTTGTTCATTCGTTATTGATGCAGTCAGGTTCATTTGGTCATGTCACAACAGTAGTCCTATAGTATCAATCGAAACGTTCTAGAATGAGTAATCGCTTCAGTTCTATACCAGGGTATGATGATAAACGGGCTCACCTGCTACAAGTCAAGAAGAGAAGACGTTAAGAAACATGTAGCACAACAGGGAGGACATGAACGACAGTAGAGGTATAAGATCACAGCTCGTGCAACCCGTCTTGTATTTATCCTTGTTCATAGTCATGAACCTAAGATATTTGGAAATATGTCAAAAGCAACAAACGAGACCTGGCCCGTAGTATCTTGAGAGGATGCAACAATCCCACGCTATGAATATTCTTTTTTTTTTAAAAGCTCGAGAGAATCAAAATCAGAGATGAGAGCAATAGGTACGAGACGAGACAAGAATATCCTGTCCGGGGATGCGATGCTTGCGCTCCACGACAAGATTTGAGAGACAAGAGATGAGGAAAGGAAAGGGTGTTTTTGACGAGAAAACGAAATCCAACAGGTTCCTTTGAAATCCTTCTCCCAGTCCGTGACGCCAGTGATGATGAGGCTGATAAATAACAAGAAAGAAATAACAGAGGAGATCCGCTAGGGTACTTGGAGGATCATCGCCCAGACACGTGGTTCATGGCCATTCTATGGTCCACGACTTCGCATGGCCCGGGTTGACCGATATTGCAGCTTCGGGAGCTCCATCTCGACGTCGATGCCCTCGTCAGCCTCCATAACATGTGGATCCACTGCCAGTGGCATTGAGCCATCCATTGCTGGTTGATCAGCGGCTTCTAGCTTTGGCTCCAATTTAGTCTCCTCCCTGGTAGGCGTCGGGCTGCTTTCCTTGAGGCCGGCATTCATATCGCGGCGCATGCTGATGGGCCGTCGCGTACGGATCTTTCCCATCTCGCCCGTCTCCTTGGCCAGCTCGGGTTCCTCGCGCTGTACACGCTCCGCCTCCTTGCTGGCCATCTCTAGAACCTCGGCGAGTCGCTTCTGCACCTTGCTAATCTCGTCGTTGCAGTCTCCATCTCGGAGGAACTGGTGAGCACCATGCTCGCACATACTCTGGACAAAGTCGAGGCCTTTATCTAGATTGTCGTACACGTCAGGAGAGCTATCGCTGGCGCCGGGTCTGGATATTGACATTGGGCCGAATCGCCTGCTGCTCATATATCGCAGCGAAGGTAGGTCGTCGTCGCCATCGCCACCATCTCCCGACATATCTTTCTCGGCCAGCTTCTTGATCTGGGCAACTCTTGCAGCCATCTTGGCCTTACGCATGAGGTTGCGACTCGAGGAGACGAACCTTACAAGCTCGTCAAAGAATCCCTGAACATAACTGTCATAGTAGACAATGATCATACTTCGTGTTCGATATGCCGCGGGGGTCTCTTCAGTGGATATCATTGATGGTGACTTGGGCTTCTTCTTGATCTGGGCTCGTGCTCGGGTACGCGCTGCCTTGATGACCTCTTGTTGCTGCTTGATGGCATCGGGTGTTGGAGTGCAGGGCTTCGCAGTGTCGACGGGAGGTGTTGAGAGCTGTGCTGTGTGGGCCGGGTTATCATCTTCGGGAATGTCGTCTTCTGCGGAGCCCTCGGCGTGGGCCACTGGAGGGTCATCTTTGGGCTTCAAAGACTCTGTCGAACCCTTGTTTCGAAGAGATTTGGTTTCTGGGTTCCTGCCCTCGGCAGCGGCAACAGCGGCCAGCTCGGCCTGCCGTCGGTCGATCTGGCCGCTGAGGTCATCGAGGCGTTTCAGCCAGTCGGGGACGTTATTAACGAGATTCTTGAGCGCATCCATAGCCATATCACGAGAGTCTAATTCTCGCGGAGGAGCCGTGTTGGCTAGCTAGAGGGGGCTAGGCGATCAGCACCCAACGCCCCAGATATCGGACAATAGATGGGCGAGGGGAGGCGTAGTCAACGTATCAAACTGCGTGCGCGCAGTGTTGTGTGAAATGGGTTCGGTGGCCAGGCGGGAAGTTGACTAAGAGTTGTGGCAAATTCGTCTGAAGATCGGCGGCGTGTCGCCTGTCGCTGGGGATGTGGAAGCCCGAAGAATGTCAATTATATCAAGAGTAGAATGTGAGTCCAAGACCGCAATCTCGCCAGAGGAGTGACACCGATTCTGCTGGAGACTCGTACGGTCTTTATGTCGTTCTCGTGATGGTCGTGAATGGTCGTGGTCGTCGTTAATCTAGAGCGGTCTTCCTTCAGGGATAGGATGGACGGACAATGGGGGCGGAAGGGGCGGGAGTTGTGTTGTATATAGAGTTACGAGGCAGAGTTTGGCGAAGTCGGGCGTGAATAGCGAAGGCTGTTGGTCGAGCTCCAAAATCGTTGTTGGTGGTGTCGTGTGGTCGAGAGCTGATGGGTCCACTTTAAGAGAGAGAGCGGATTCGCGGAAGAACAAACATCCAATACGACTGGTGTTGTCGTATATGTATCCGTTGTCTGTCAATGCCACTTCCAAGAGTTGAAATCCACCGATCCTGTTCGTGGCTGACAGGGGGTTCGGAGAACGGGGTGGCTCCGGGGGTAGAGCAGATGGGTAGGAAGCTAGAAGGGCGCGGAAGGCGGGTTGAAGAGCAAGCGCTGGGACTCGGTATTTACGAGGCAGCTAAGGCGGAGCCTAGGGCGCGGCACGTCTGGCACCTTATTGTCCGACGTTCCAGGGGCTTTCTCCAAGGGGGAAGCAGAGCCAGCTACAGGTCCACTAGCGGCGGAGTGGGCCAAGGATGGCGGCTTGGACTGACTGCGTTGAGAGTTTGCCTAGGGCGCGGGATCAAATCGAATCCCGAAGCGGCAAGTTTGGGAAAAAGCGAATAAGTAGTCTCAGAGTATAAGAAGTCAGTTGACCATTGGGGGGAGCAAGTCCAAGCCAAGAAGCCGAGATTGATGAAGAAACTGGCTGTTGACTTTCGGCGATGGACACTCTAGTCTTGGGAGGTCGAAGCGGGGGAGTAAGAAAAGGTTGGAGGAGGGGAAGAAGGGAAAAGAGAAGGAGGAGGAGAGGGCGAGGAAGAGGAAGAGGAGATGGGGAAGAAGACGCAGACCGACAACGCAACGAGCAATGAGAAAGGGATCAGCAAAGCAACAGCATGCGGGTGAAGGCGGGATGGCGAGAGATTTTATCAAATGCACCAGGTCGAAGGGGAAGACAGAGTCGAAGACAGCCAGGGGTGCCATGGTCGTCTCTAGCACTCTACGTATGTACTTCCCTTTTGGGGGGCGTGTTCTGTTGGAAGCAGAAGCAGAAGCTTGAGAGGCCAGGCCGGGGTAAGGGGGCGTGGGCGGAAAAGAGGAGACACCCAGGGCTGCACACAGTCAACAGCAGCAGTACGGAGCACATCAGCAATAGCAACAGTCCCCGTCGCCTTGAAGTTGTCTCGGAGGATACGGAGCGCAATACGGATACAGTGCCCGCCATGCAATGCGCGCGCGGGCGGAAGAGGGCAGTTATTAGAACCATGGGGAGACTTGAAGAGGAAGAGTTGGCAGCGGACAGGTTCGTTGCGAGGCTTGGCGTCACATGGCACGGGACGGACGGACGCGAAGGGGGGCCCATGGATGGACGGCGGCAGGGCGGCAGGAATTGCGGCCGCGGCGGCATGACATGGCCATGGCAGACGCTGGACACAAGTTCATCATCATCAGCCCAGGGCCAATGATGAGGTCCACTATCTTTCGAGATGGCTTCATCTCAGCCTCCACTTGCTTCTCATGACGCCTTGCTACGAAGGACACATAATAATCCAGACCCCGGCAGACAACGATAGAGTGCGGAAAGAGGCTACATGTAATTGAAGAGACGAAAGTGACGAGAGGAGAAGCAGCAGCAGCAGCAGCAGCAAGGGTCCATGCAATAATCCATCCTGCGGATACACGCCGATGCGATGAGATATGCCACCATGTGGGCTGCATGTGGGACATAGGCGGGATGCGCCAGCGTGAGCAAGACTCTCACACACAAACATGCAAAATAACCAAGTTAGAGCTGTGGCTCTCAGTTAATTACTCCTAATACCGAACAGAGTGCAAAGCGACAAGAATGAATGGCCTGTTGTCCACCAACAGCAACTGGTTCTCGCGAGCCAACACCAACAAGCCCCATTTTCCCAATGCCTTATCCTCCCACTCTTTTGACCACCAGCAGACAACACGCACCCAACTCTCAGCTTCTCCATTCTTAAGAAACGCCCACGAAACACAACAGATGCACGTCTCTCCACCTGCACGCGACAGGCCGCTGTGGACGACGCCCCGAGTTGCACTCCAGAAACGGACCCCTACGGACCAGCAGCCCCAGTGAAAGATTCGCTTCTCTGCGACACACTTGATTAAAAAGAGGGCTCTGTTGCGACAGTTGGTGTTGTTGCCGCCCTTGACTTACTGCTATGTACTGTGCATATCCCTCCAGGGCGTGCGTACTCGTAACGGCGAACGCAATCAGCGGGGATGCGGAGCCGTTGACGACGGGGAGAAAGGGGGGGTTGTTGAGCAGCCCCGTCATGGCCTCTCTGCGCCCTTGTCAAACAAGGATATCTCTGCTACGGTAGCCTTAGCTGAGCACAAACCAACAAGTGGCCATCCATAGCCAAAGACGTATGTACTGTAGCATGGACGGCGAGTGCTCGTATACGAGCAGCAGCAAAGAACAGAAGGGATCGTTTTATCCGACGGACATCAATATCCAGTCACATACCTCAAGAAAGACGTCAAAAATGGACGTAATGAACCCCTTCACCACCACTGTAGAACCGTGAGACCATTTCGCAAAATAGATTCACAACCAGCCGTCGATCGCCCTGTCCGACCCCGGGGCGCTGCCGCCGCTGCTCATGGCCCTCCTTTCTCACCTTTCACAACATCCGCAAGAGGTGCCATCGTGCCGGACCACCGGGTTGAGAAGCACAAGCGACGGGACGAAGGAGAATAATAGCCCATGGTCCTACTCGTGTTCAACGTCGCCCACCAGGGCCATATTGGGACATTCTTGCGCTCGTAGACCATGAGCATCTCCTTCGAAAACCCGCCCCGTAAAACTTAATTAATACTTCAAGCCCACCAGATGCGACATCGATCGATTCGCGGGAACAGGGAAGCCGAAAGTTTGATGAGATGCCACGCCTGTTGCTCAATACCGATCAGAATAGTCTCTGGGGCTCAAGAGTCAAACCGAGTGATGGCATGTCGGGCAAGTCCGAAAATTGAATCGAGTTTCACTTTTTTCCCCTCGAAGTTCTATTTGCCCGAAACACAAAAAAATTTCCCCCAGATCTGCTCGTGTCGTCTTGGAGGTGTCACTCTTGATCCCGCCAACGCACTTGATAATTAGAGGGTTATCTGGTTCGATTCCCCGGATGGCCTAATGCGGTGCAGTCCGCGAGCGAGATGTTCCACATCGAAACGGGGACTTGAGCAACGGCATTTGCTCCAGACTCTCATCAATTCAATGACCAAACATTGTTGATTGTGAGCACGAGCTCAAGTCTGCTCCAAACCTGGACTTTCAACCTCACCTTGGACCCTTACACCTTGGACGAACTTCCGCCGGTGTGCCCCACTATCATCCTCTCATCTCTTACATGGTAAGTGGTCTTCTTCTTGGTTGACTACAGGATGCCCGGCTTGTATGATGTTTCCTCAAGCACAAATAGGCATACAGGTCAAAAGAAGCTCGACACGCGACTGTCTCCTTGGTCAACAGTTCTCCCTGCCATGCGCCCTATCCTTCACGTCGCCTATTCTTCTCCTTGGTGTATCCCTGTTCGTCCTGCTGCAAGCTGGGGACGGCATCCGCAGCAATGCTGGTGGTGGCCGATGCAAGGCGGAGGTGCCGACAAGTGACGCAGGGGCAGATAGCTTATGTTCCATTCCTTCGTGTAGATTCTAAAAAAGGCCATGTTGCCGCGTAGTAGTCAATCTGCAAATGCTCATGGCATGGAAACTGGGTTGACCGCTGCAGACACACATGGCCATCCACTGAATCGCAGCCAAAGTAACAAGGATCAAGAGATGCCCTCCGCAGGACGCGCTTGTTTACACCCCTGCCATAATCTTCTGCTGAAAATATCTACCTAGGTAGGAAGGTACCTTGAAGAGAGCAGAGTTCGATCTGCAACCTCCCGCCACAGGGGCGGTCATTTGTGCACCCTAGGGATAATTTCATGACTGCCAGTTCGCTGCAATTTCCCCATACGGCAGTCTCACAGCATGCGACGCTGGGCAGCTTGGCTTCGGGAAGAATGTCAGCCTTGTTCTCCTTTTTCGCTCCTTGTGCGTGTGCTTGTACCCTGTGTCTGCGGTTGTTTTGCACAACTTTGATTTTGGAGCATTTGATTTGGACTACATGAGTACCGACGTCGATGTGCGCTCCAATCGTTCTTCAAGATGGCAACCAAGTCATGTAGAACAAATACACGCGACTTTCGCCTAATTCGGTTCTCCTTCTCTGGCTGATCGACTCTGCAACCTGGCATCTGGAGCTATGCGTTGTCATCAAAACCCGCATCTCCTCGTTCGGCGACACTGTATCTCTAGGATCTTCAACACAGTATGCGTCTTGAGCTGTTTCGTCCGTCTGACGCCCATTAATAAAACCCACTGGCCCACTTTTCGACGGCATTATGAGGTTCTCTACTTTATCAGTGGAGGCTTCGAACAAAAGGTTTTGCAAAATGCGGGCTACAAGTTCACCAAGCCTTTCAGTCGAGCTTACCTTAATGGAGAGAACAAGTCTTGGTATCTGTTGGGTCTAAGCCGGAGTTTAGTTGAAGTTTGTTGGCATAGCGAATCAGAAGCTGCTGATCAACTCCGGCCGCAACGCCTGGTCGGGTTGTTTTTCGCGGGGCGAGCGCTGCTAGCTTTGCGGAGAATTCAATCAGGGAAAAAGATGCATACAAAGAGGCTGGGTCTATCACTTCGTCTCTCACGGCCCAACAGGTACCTTGTTGTGAGACAGCATCACATCAGCCGCAACATAAGCTCGGCCGTCCTAACTTCTTCCCGGCGTGCAGCGGTGATCATGGTGCTGATAGCTCCCGTTAATGGCCCTGCCGACGGCGGCTTGATCAGTCTAAAATCGCCAAGCTGTCGCGGCAGTCATAGTCAAGTTCCGCGAAACGGCTTTAAAAATGAAGACGCCATTCCTTGACGCTTTCGACCTCGCCGGATCTGTTCCGCCACCGCCGGGTGATCGCTGTTAAGCACGCTACGACCGGTCGGCCGACAACTTCCCTTTGGAAGGGAGGCCAATCATGACGGCGAAGAAGAACAAAAGCAATGCGTTTTGGTTTAAGCTCATACCCTGCTCGTCCCCCACCCGCAACAGAATCGCTGGATGAGAACACGGCGTGGCAGCACGCAGTATTGTATGCGATCGCTTATCTTTAACATTCCCAACTTGCGGACGACGATACTAGCATAGTTCTTGACGTTGCATTACCCATCATTGCTGCATCTGTTATGTTCGATTGTCCATTTGGCGGTGTCGACACGATACAGAGGTCTTCAGCCGAAAATCTCTCTTCTCCCGAGAGACACCTTAGCCTGATGCATTCTTCCACCGTCCTGCTGCACGGGAACTGCAGAGCGCCGTGTCCGCATGGATTCATGTGGCGAGTCTCGCGGCTAAAACCCCAGTTGCTCAGGTGAGGCACCCTCAATGCTGGGGCTCCTCTCTGTGTTGGTTGTTGGTGTCTGCTGCGCAAGGGTAACCTGACAGATCAGGCCTGGGGCGTGGTACGCCTGGCAGAGGAGAAAAGATTGACATATCAACGAGGATGGTTCCGCGTGGACCTTGCATCCTCTACCGCAATACCGAATTGGCCAATCCCGCAGCCATGAGGTTTAGTTCACACATTAGTTTAGACAAATGCTGTTGGCTTGAAACAACTCCGGCGGTAACCATTCCAGTTGCATTGGAGAAAAAGGCACGCCTCTATTGGGCCGTCTACAACCTAAGGGCGACGGGATCTAAATACGTAGTCTCTGAAATCGATCGGCCAATAGCGCCTGTCACGCTGTTTCTGTCTTGGTCGATCCTTCGGCTCGCTCCGCTATGGGCGTAGTGAAGATTCCAAATGGCGCGGGTTTCCTCGCCTTGCTAACCTGAGCTACTAACTTGGAATATCGACACCAAGCCAGATCAGTCTACATCCTGAACACGGCCGATCAAATGCCAGTGATGAAATGCACTGGAAACCTCAGTGGTCAATATTACTGGGCACATTCGATATTGCGACTTACAACACGTAATCAACCTACTTCGACCCTTATTTCACTGATCAACAACTCCGCACATTGGCGATACCTAATACCAGCAGCATCTGATTGAAAAGGGAAGGCGACCGAAAGGGCACAAGGCCCATGCTGACCAGTGACGAATTTCATCCCTTTGAGTCTGACTGGACGACACTTCAAGACTCGGATTGTCCCTTGCGGCAACCACTGCTCTTGATAAGTGAGCCGTAGATGAAAACACCTGAACGCGCCAGTTGACAGAGCTCTAGGCTCTTTCAACTCCCCCAACAATAAACGTACATCCTGGATCCTTTCACGGCGCTCCGGTTACAATGAACTATAGGGCTTAATTCCATTTTCATGAGGCCATGGTGCGAGCCCCCCGGATGCGAACAGCTTTGTCGAGCCGAGGTACTTGGCGATATTTTGCTCTGTAGAACTTACCTCCAGAGAGTATCCTTGATGATCCTGCCTGCATTGACAGCAGAGAGATCTCTTTAGAGGATAACAAAGCATCAGAATCAAGTAACAGAACTCTATTTTACCAAAAACCTTGATGGGCGCTTATAATCGACAAGTCATTGTGACACTATCGCTGCCACTGAACACCTCTTAGACCGACAGCACCGTCGAGCTTCAAGAGATAGCAAAACGACAATCGACATACTTGAAGCAGCCGATTATTTGGGTTAGCAGTGAACGATCGACGATTTTAATCCTGGGAAGGATCTTACGACAATCTCTCGGCCACCACCAAACGTCATCGATGGGCATTTACACGAGAATGCGGCCAATGAAGAATCTTGGGACATCGTTAACCATCGGGACGATAATGTCTTCAAATCTCCTTACCGCGGAGTCGGAGGAGCATTCGCAACATGCAATGGCGTCGGATATTACCTAGAAGGCTACGGCGATAAGTGCACGGATGATCGCTTCGAGCACGAGTCCCGTTTCGAAGGACTGTTAACGTAGACGCCTCAACAATGGGCGAACGGATCAACTGAAGCACTCGGCTACGTATCTTGGTCCGGGATGTCGGTGACGCCCCAATTGAGAGCTGGCCAAGGATTCAACTAATACTGTCAGTTTTATATATAGCGGATGGAACATGTGGGATACAAGAACTGGCTACTAGTCTTGGTTATAACTATGCCTGGATTTCGATGGTTCAAGGCAGAGGCCACAGCCCCAGCTCGAGCAACGCACGGCCGTGCACTCGGCGGTAAGCGCCAGATGCGCAGCGTAGGAGGCAACTTCAATGGACCCAAGGGCGGTTGGAGAGATGCAGATCCCTGGACTCAGGGCGTTAGAATCTTGGACTCCGCCGAGCTTGACTTGGTCCGACGGATACGATGCGGGCACGTCAGAATACGGCTCCCTCAAAGTTATCAAGGAGTGCTATAGCGCCGCGTTAGTGATATCAACACATATTTGCCTTGCTTTAACTAAAGCACCGTCAGAGGCGAAGCGGAGTGGGACAGTAACAGGAGTTCGGTACTCTTTGGTGAGCTCCATTCCTACTTCTAGTTGAGCCCTTGAAGCGTGGCCTTGATTGGAGCTATTGCAGGTATTTGGTCCTACATCCGCCGCCGAAAGAGAGCCCAGTGCAAATGTTTGAGCTTTAAAGTTCAGTTTAGTTGATTCGAAGGTTCCCCTACGGATGATGAGAAATGAATGTATTCAGGATTTTACCATGTACCGACCTGTCTGTCTATTTGTAAATCCCGTTTCGAGCTTGTAGAGCCTAGGTATTGCCCCCAAGCTTGGTGAATGAAATGGGTCGCGTGCCTATGCCCCTGAGGTTCCATGATTAGCATGACTACAAGACGGCATTTGCGATTTGCAAGGCGCAGCGGCTCAGTGACTCGGAATGCCATCAGGAGAAGCCGACGTTCTTGGCTACCCCGGTTTCCTCCTCTAAACAACACCCTAGCGCCAGCCCATGCCTCGACGTTCTAGACCGCCAGTGAGATGTCGTCAGGGTTTTGCTTTTGGCCAGGGTCAGCAGCGTCTGAATGTCCCCCTTGCTCCGGGGCAGCTTGACAGAAGCTTCGGCGCGAACTTTTCGGTCAAGGATCTCCAGACAGACGCAAGCACTTGCTGGTTTCTAGGCGCCTTTCTAGACCGTTCTGGGCAAAGGCCCGCCCGCTCCGGATCGATTCCGTCTCTTACCCGCCGATGGGGGTGTGGTGTGCGTTGCTCCAACGTGGCTGGTGGGGGTTTGATCGAGTACTGTACGCGTTGTTCAAGGGGGTGAAACCCTTGTTGGCGTGTTGGCTGATGGATCAATTTCATTCAGTTGTGTGGACAAAGAGTGTCACTGGTGGGATACGTACGCGCAAGTCTCATCACCAACAGACGGACGGACGGACAGACAACCAACCAACCATTCGCTCACTCATCATTCATCCATCTATCAAGCCGCCCAGTAACGAGAAGCATTGCCTCGTCTTACAGTAGCAGACATGTGCCTTCGAGCAACGTCGGGCTCTGCTGATTGGGGGGCTTGAGGTTCAGACTAACAAGACTCTATAACTACCGCCAATGGCAAACCACCAACCAGCATCGCCATCGAGAACTGTGGAGGAGCGCTCGGCTTTCAGGCTTCTCTTCCTGTTGTGCGCTGCTAATGCGCCCTAACGGAAACCCCCGAAGACACCAATCGCACATCCGTCATGATCCTAGGTTAGCCGACGTTTGGCACGTGTCGTCGCCCGCCTAACCATGCATCGGGACCCCAGTCGGCACACGAGCCAATGCCTGAATCCTTGCATTCACGCCCTCTACATACACGCAACCTCTTGAACGAAGACGCAGATGAAGAGAAATTTCCGGAGACCCCTACAGCCGAGTCATCATGCCCGCACCTCGCATGTGCCAAGGTTACATTGAAGAAATCCGTGTTGGTGCCGAAAACCGTTGGAAGCGGACCGACTCGTTCGCCGGCCGCTCGACGGGGCCAGAGTCCGAGCCCGCGTGGTTAGGACCGCAGGTGGATGTCCGTTTCATGTGCCGTAGCAGGTCAGGCAATTAGAAGACGCGTCGAACAGAGCCAGAAAACAAACAACTCTTGGCACTTGTGAGCTGTCATGTGCTAGCGACTGTTCCCCCCTCTTCTTGTATTCGATACTGCACATCCGCCGCTTGTATCGGGGAGACTCGTCCGCATTGGATGGCTTAGCGACCCCCTGGCCCCAGCCTCTCCCGCGATGGAGTGGAAGTAGAGGCAGAGGGAACAGGGGTCTTGCTGCACCTCCCCGGAAGGGGAATTGGGAATTGGGCATCAGAGGACTTCTCACGCTTGGACAAGTCTGTGAGGAGGGGTTCATGGATCGTGAATACCGTGCTGACAGCAGCGGTTGTTGGTTCGTACAGCTCGAGAGAGTGCGGAATGGTGACGCGATTCTGATGCCCGTAGTTCCAGATCCAGAATAAGGTCCGCCCAGACGATGCACTCGGTGAGCTGATCCAGGGAGAAAATGTGAGCCGAAAAGTAGCGTGCCCTATTCGACTCGGCCAGGCCAACCATCTCCATCACGATCATCGCCATCAACAAGCTCCCCGCTCGCCCTTCCCTTGTTCTTCCGGGTGCCCCCAGTCTCAGACCGACGGCCTCATGCTCTCATGCAGTTATGTACTGTATGTTACGGCACTGCCCTAACTAGCCTGCAGTAGCGGCGGCTGCGAGGACGGGCTGCCCTTCACCGCATCGTATGCACCACAGATTGATTACTGCTGCAAGTAGAACATGACGATGCAGAAAAGATTATGTACAATACCGCTTTGAAGATGTACCCCTCTGCCCACGTATGTATCCGTCACCGGCCACCTACCTACAGTAACGCTGACCAACAAACACCCTGTGCTTGCGTGCCGGGTGAGGACGTTGCTCGGGCCCTGGTTGCAAACTGGGTGGATGAGATCGCAGATCTTTGATGCTGCGGGTCTCGTGATGGATTCGCTGGTGGAGACTGGAGTGTCAAGCCTGATACCGTCTGCTTCGCCTCGGTTGCAAACTGCGGACGATCACTTGCACTTGCCTGCCATTGCGTGCATAGCGTTGCTCACAAGTCTCGCAGAAGGCCAATGAGAGAGTTCCCTAGTGCGGCGGCCACGGAAACTGAAAGTGAACGGGGCTTGGAGAAATGCAATAGAAAGAGACTACATTCCACGCGCTTTTGTTGACGCCGTTGGCAAGGGTTGACACTACCGATGCTGATGGCCGCTGAGTAACCACAGGACGCGCTTCCAAGAGTAACTGATCCGCTACTGTACTTTTTTTATAACGTCCGTAACCCTGGTTAAAATATGAAGAGATCGGGTAGCATCTACAAGCCAGGTTTGGCTACAAATATCTTGAGGAGTTATATACCAGATGTATAAGAATCAAGACGAAACATAGCAGTGTACAAGTGAGAGCTGCGCCATTTTCGTTCACAATCCTGTAGTTGTTAGGTAGTGTATTCGGACAAGTAGACACGACTCATTAATAATAACACGCCTAGGACTCGTATTAGTCGGGTTCTCAAGAGGTGATTTCCGCAAACATCAGTCTTTTCAATGGTACATCATGAGTGAAGAAGGTGGAGAGTGCTATATGGCTATAAATGCGTTGACCAAGGACCACAAAGTGTGTGTTTGGCATCCAAGTCATAAGACTGCGTTGATCGGTCAATTACGACAACTCGGGCGTCTTGTGGCACAGGCTCTAGAGCATGCGACCAATTGCTCGGTAATCGCTCGTGGGAACATACTCGTAATTGCTACCTGTGGTGGATCTGCTACCGACTACATGATGAAAAGGAAGGCCGAAAATGGAAAGCCCTGGGGCTGTTCAGCATGCTCATTGACATAAGCTGAGACAGAAAGAAGTTTAGAAGGCTGAGCTCTGTAACTAGGGCATATGTGGTAGAGTTACGAGTAACGCGGAGTAGTTTCGTGACTATGTCGGGTTGCTTTGACCTCTACTTAGCCACAAAGCATCTTCACAATCCTACTTCAACACAAAGCTTTCCAATAGAGAACATGACTGCGACTTGCACACAGGTGAGGCACCGCACTTTTGTCCTGCGTCACAAAGACCGGTCCTCAATACTCTCATGATATGGAGATATTTTAGAACCAAGTGTAATAGGTCTCAGCTGAGTGACATTGCTTCTAATGTGCCTCCAATGTGACATCTCCGAAATTTGACTGGTATCACATAACCATGCTGTCTAGTCGCGAGTCTCGATCAGGAACGATGTTTTAAATGAGCAGCATCAGACTGGCCATGAGTGTCTGCCGATTCGCACTCCTGTTCACAGCGATCAAAAGTAGCTGGGGTTCCCCAAGATGGTACGACACTGCGAGAATCTGGAGATATCAGCTGCAAGAACCGGGGCCAGGCGTAACACAGCCGACGGTGTAGCGAAAGACTTCACTGCAGAAGGCTCAACCCTCGGAGCTTTGTGCGAAACGTGATCAGTAGTAACCTTACTTATAGCTTCAAACCTTTCCAGCGAACAGGCATCGCAGCCTGCAACTAATGTTGCGTTTATGGTTGAATGCGATCCACTATACGAACCCCCTACTGCTCTCAGAAGCCCGTTGGATGGATTAGTCGTTCAATTTGAATGACCTCGTCTGGTCGCCTGACTCAAATTAGTTTGACGTGGGTATCATGTTTTAAACAGTACTAATAGGCCAAGTTCAATTTGTTACCGCTTGTTGTAGTTGATGGATGTCCGGGAACAAGTCTACTATATAGCTACACACTGCATACTGACTTCTGAAAACGAGTCATGGTCACCAGAGTGGTGGCCCATATGGGCAAGCGTAAAGTGAAAGTTTGGATAGTTCATCGTGTTCTGAGCAGTGGCCAACATCCGCTGGGAAGAAGGAACCGGCTCAGAGGGAATGAATATCCTCGCTGACTTGTTCAAATAATATCCGATAATGCTAGTAGACTTGCTTCATTTCCATGTACTTGTTAAACGCCAGGCTGTGTGAACACATTGCACGTTTACCGTGAGTGTAGTTTTAATTGTCTCAATCAGATATACTTTAGGTTGAGCCATTTCACGGCCTCATTCAATACATACGGCGCGCTAAAAAGCACTTATGATTGACATCGTCTGACTAGTACCATTATGACTTCAGGGCCAGAGCTCCGTCTCTTTCCAAGAGTGTCCCGTCCAGCGGTAGTTCCATCTCTTGCCGTCCTCAGGATCGGTCAAGTCCACTCGGTCCACCTCTTCCGGAACGACGACAACCACGCGAAAGTTCTTCCTCGCGATCTCGTCGTCAAGGCTGTCCAGCTTCTGCCCCAGCCTGAGCCCCGGTGCTGGCTCTTCATTTCGTGGCGTGCCCGGCGGAGGGTTCCGAAACGACCCCCTCATCACCGGACTCAGGTTGCCAAAATGTGCCGTCACTTCCTTGGCCCAGTCCCACTCGTTGGCATCGCGGTTGTTGTTTCGGCGCATGTGGTCCTCTACGGCTTGCCTGACGCTTGCGGCTGATGAGTCGTTGATGTCCGGCCCGAGGAGATAAGCGCGACCCCGGACGCGCCACTGGGTTTTGGACGGGACGGCCCAGAAGACGGCCTCCACGGGTCCGCCGCCGCCGGATTGCGGGACGGAAGATCCGTCCGGGGATAGCTCGGGGACCTTTTCCATCCGCACGTCGGTTGTGATGGTTATAAGGTCGCTCTCATAGAGAGGGGGGTTCAGCGGAGCTTGGTTCTTAGGATTGACCGGGAGCTGGGCCCACATGCCTCGGAACACAACGGTGCGACATCGGGGCGTGACGTTGTCTTCGGAAGAAGCCGAGGAGCCATGATGATGAAGGGTGCTGAGCATAAAGGTCGGCGAATCCATTTCGTTGATATGAGATAGGAAAGCAGAGCGCCATGGTGCGGCTGGAGTAATACTTGATCCAGACATTGCGTGTTGTAGATGGCTGACAATCTGGCCCGTACGCTGTATAGAACGGGCAATTGGCCTCATGGGTGGTGCGAGATGAGATTAGTAGTTACCACAAGAGCTCAACAGACTGATGTTTTCGCTGAGAGGTTATGAGTGAAGTCTGATTGCTTGATGCTGTGGTCGCTACCCCACTTCAACATCATAGGTCGATGAAAAGCACAGTTGGATCTATCTATGAATCATGACGTCTATGAGAGGAGGGGCGAAATAGATGCTGTCAGTCTGCGATTCTCACCTCAAAAGATTGATCTCACTTTATCATTTACTTGCCGGTCGTTCGGGGTAAGTCTCCCAGCTGGGTTTAATGGCATTTGGCCATGGCCTTCGCCCGGGCAGATGTCCTCAATCAGAATCTAGTCAGGTATATGCTAAAGAGGCAGTATTCGCCTGTCAACATGACTCTTGCAAAGAGACCGGGTGCTGTCTAAACCATAAACCATTCCCACTAGGCTTTCAACTACCTCGGGCTCAATAGTCACCGGCGTAAACTACACCTATGGCGCATATAATGCCGCGATACGAACTAGTAGGCTGAACCGGGTCATCTACTGAAGCGCCAAATACCGCGGTAATTGTACGTGTCAATCAAGTGCAAGCCTAGTAAGTAGAGCCCCCAGTTACAGTTCACAGTACATAATGCTCACCTCGTCGCACTGGAGCCATTCCGAGCTTCCATCCTACGTCATTCGTCGATCTTGCCCGAGATTGGCCGGCGAAGTTCTACCTGAGCGAGGGTCTAGACCGTCGGTGGTCCGCCCCCCCTACTGAAAGGGCTTAGCTGGTGCACCGAGCGGTATGTACTGTAGCGGCTGGCTGGCGATGAGGAGGTAGACGAGGGAGAATAGGGCGTTAATTTTAATGGGGGATGGTCAATCAAATACCTCGGGACTCACATTTGGCCTTGGTGACCCTCCGAACAGCCGCCCCGGAAGAGGAATGCCAGCCACAAGCCCGAGCGAAGATGCCCTTCCTCTTCTTCTGGAGGTTCTCGAAGCTTTCCCTTTACTGCTGCGGCAGTTGGGCTTGGTTTCAATAGCGAGTGGAGAGTCGAGTCGAGGATGCTCATTCTTCCAGGAGCAGTTCATAATCAGTTTCTTCCATAGAAAACGCAAAAGCTCTAGTAATCACGGCAGTCGTCTCCTCCCGCTGGCGGAGAAGCATGGAGAAACACGTCCCAGGCAAATGGGATCGTCGCGCGACAAGTACCTCAGGTGGTGGACAAGAAGACTTGGCTTTTGGACGGACTGTTACCAAAGTCGCTGGCGCCCGGCTTTTACCAGGGTCCGGAGCTAGGTATTGGGATCCCTGCGCTGCGACGATCTGTTCGGTGCGATCCAATAGTGGTTAAATGATTGACCGGGGGATTCCCATTCCCATTCCCATCCCATTCCCATTCTGTCCGGCTGGCTGGCCGGTGAATGCAACTGGAGAATTTGCTGTTACCTTCAAGTGCCGAACCGACTCGAGGGAGTCCGGTATTTCTTTCTGCCCTTGTCTCTGTCGCTCGGGTACTTTAACCTTTCCTTTCCCCTTACATTCGAGTGATCGAACTGCAACATTGCAGCACATCCAAGAATTGTCTCACAGAGACGAGCATTGAATTGCCTTGGTCGGCCTACTTCGACGAGGCGCCAGCCACGGTGGAGACAGCGAGAGCACTCGGCTTTGGCCATGGCTTCTGCACCCAAGCAAATGGACCCAGGGCCTGGGCCAGCCATTGTACGCTTCCGCCCCGAGTCTAGAGACCTAACGATGACATCGGCTCGGACTGGGTTCACCGGAGCCGGCACTTGTTGATTGAGGTCATCGCCAGCGTCGTGGGCCGATCCGTGCACCGTTTAGCACCGACAAGTACCTCATCTCAGTGCCCGCGGGGACCCGGCCGCGGCAGAAAAGGAGGCTTGAAGTGAGAGGCCCCGTCTCCTCTCCTCGCTTAGAGGCCCCAGATAAGAGATGCCTCGGGTTTTGGAGGCAAGGTGAGGCCCGGCAAGGGACAGCTGGAGGACATTACCACTTTGATTCTTGTAATATCCGCCCGTGCCTTGCTCCGGGTATCTAGTTGATCATAGGGCTTGCCTGGCCACCCAGGAACCGCGGTGACGGTAAGTGGCTACGGCAACAGACATGGATATGCCAATGCCAACGCCCCCAACGCTTAAAGGTTACGGCCAAGTTCCGTTCTCCATGCGCGGATAAACCCGTGAACCCAAACCACCAAGAGCCGGCGTATTTGGCGTTGCATCCATCAGTCGCCGTGAGCGTTGTTGTTAGCTCGCAACTCATTTTCCCCTTGCCAAATCTCTCTGTCAAGTTATAGTTAAAAGCTAGCGGAACTTGGAGAACTATAGCAGCGCTATCCCCGTTTCTTTTTCTCCGTAGTGACGATAATCAAGAGTCTTGAGCTTGCTGGGGCCTTACTGCATCATCGATGGCTTGACTGCCCTGCCCGCGCAAGGAATACTCGGAAACCGCGCGCGCGCGCGCGCACTCCGTAAGGTACCTAAGGCTCGCAACTGCCTTTACAGGCAAGGTATTGTGTAAGGTAATTGGAAGGAAAGGTAAGGGCAAGGAAGGTAGGTACTGAGTAGGTACCTACCTCCGCTTTCCCATTCCCACTTTGCTGTTTGCTCCGCCCCCGCCTTTTTTTGCCCCCCCGGTTCTCGTTTTTGAGTCTTGCCCTTCCGTTCATCCAAACTCTTGCAATTCCCTTTTCTTTTCCGGGATTCCTCTCGTTATTCTTACCTTCTTATTCCCATCCCGTTCCTGCGTGCTGAGAGGTTACTTTGGCTGTCATCTGCTGTTACTACCGCGTCTTATACCCTTACTGATCGCCCTAGCAAGCTCCCCGACGCTTGCCCTTACCCCAGCTGCCGCTCCCGCCCATCTCCGGCCGTTATTTCCAGCGCCTACATCCAAGGTCCGACGTCGCAAAAAAGCCCATATTCGCGGCGTGTCAGTGACTTCAACAGGCTCAACGAGTCGCATCGGCGCCTTTATTCCCGGCGACCCTTTGACCAAACTCAAACCCCAGAGCTTCCCAGAGCTTCCCAGAGCTCCAAGGCCCCGGGGAAACCTCTTTTTGGAGCCCTTCAAGCACCCGCAATTGCCAGATCTTGGCCCCAGTTTCAGCAGATCAAAGCCGAGTTTGTCGCGTCCCGGTCTTCTCGGTATCGCATTATCCAAAAAGTTGCTCACTCACTGGCCAGTGTGTTGGTGAGCAGCGCAATCAATGGATTTGTCTCAGCGGGCGCATCCGCATCATGCGCATCACCACCAGCAGCTCTCGAAGCCGTCGCCATCTCATCGTCCGCCTCAGCATTCGACCTACAGCCCAGGTCCTGCGGCTCCGCTCACAAGTCTACCATTGCCAGGTACTCACCCGCCTTCTGCGCTGACGCCTGGTTCGGCTTCTACGTCTCCGGCATCTATCTCCCACCATCTACCCTCGGCATCTGCATCAAATAACTCGAGGCATCCTCCCGGCGATTACCTTCCAGATGCCGACGACCAAGATGATTCGACACCAGCCAATGGCGATGAGCCGCCAAAGAAGAAGCAGAAGCGCAACAAGCCTACTCTGTCGTGCCATGAATGTGTCGAGCGCAAGACCAAGGTGGGACTTTCTAGTGATGTGCATGTCTTCATTCCTTCTACAATCCTCACATCATCCCTACCACTCACTTCAGTTTTCATGACATGAGCCCACTTTACCCTGATTGCTATATCAAAAGCTGAACTGTGGTCTTCCTACAATACGCACAATGATTTAATCTTGACCCATCGTATCTCACCTTGAATCCAATTCTGGCTGCTACTACAACTTTGCTCATACATTGGAATACTGACACGTCGACTTGCAGTGCGACAGAGGCCGACCACATTGCATCGCTTGTAAGTTCTCCTTGCCGCTGTCACTTGAATCACAGATTGCTGACCCTAATCAGGTATCAAGCGGCAAACAGACTGTCGATATGCACATGTCGCAAACTTGCTCGAGTATGGAAGCTTCCAATCCTTAACTAGTATGGTCTAACCTCCAGCAGGGAGACAACACGGTCTGCGGCCAATGGCCGCCGAATGACGAAACCTCCCAAGAAAAAGTCCAGTTCAAGCGGAAAGTCCCCTATCCCCAACATCGCAGATCGAGGCATGTCAAATGATACAGGCGCGACTTCTCGCGGTGCTGTTGCTCTCTCTATTGGCTTACTGTCCAACGTGCCATATTCGTTGCCTACTGCAAGTAACGTCTTTGGCATTGGATCCGAGCACCCGTTCGCCAACTACTGGACCTGCGAGGGTGGCTTGCCAGAGGTCATCTCGGTCCTCCCTGATAAGATACAAGCAGACATTCTACTCAGCCGCTATTTCGAATGTGTTGATCCTGTGTATCCCATGATCCACCGGCAGACGTTTTACGCCGACTATGAGCACTTTTGGCAGATGGGTGTGCCAGAAAAGAACGATACCGATCCGTCGTTTATTGCGTTGATTTTTGTCATGCTTGCTCTGGGCACTCAATTCGTGACATCAACTACGTCTTCTCGGGAACGAAAACAAACAGCAGAGTTCTATGCTTCAGCTAGTAACCAAGCTTTGCGGATTGCGTCCTATCTCAGCACTGCTTCGTTGCGCTCAATCCAGGCCATGGTTCTGATCACATATTTCCTCATCAATGACAACCATGCCTCAGATGGATGGGCATTTGCGGGTATCTTGATTCGACAAGCATACGCGATGGGTTTGCATCGAGACCCAAATATTGGTTCGTCATTTTTGATGCATTTCAATGCATACTGAGGATCGTAGAACGCTGACCTCGAACAGTGACTCCGAATGCGACATTGTTTGAGAAACAACAGAGACGAAAAGTCTGGCAAGCGGTTTTACTTCAAGATACGTTTTTAACAGTCCTGCTTTCACTGCCACCATCTGCAACGCATACAGACGTCTCGGTCGAGGATTTATTAGACGACGGTTCATCCATCGCCAATAGCGATCCTACCGATACGGCATATATTCGTGGATCTTGGACTTTGGCCAACTTGGTCCAGGAGACCATATGCTCTCCACGTTCGTTGGATCTGCCCATCTGCACCACAGCACGACATAAGTCGAAGCTGATTGCCGACTTTCGTGCTGTTTATCGATCATTCCCAGATGTATTCCGTTCATGGGATCCTGACAGCATCACGGCATTGGCAAAGACAAATAAGAGGGTCGTGCGCCAGACGCTCTTCCTGACAAGCAACTACTTCCACAACTTGATGCTGGTTCATGCTTCTGAAAGCCCCGATGTTCCGGTCAATGTTCGCGGAACGCTAGAGGCAGCACATGATGCCATCACGTCCTTTTTTCTCCTATTTACCCTCCTTGAGACGGAAGCACGCGTCTGGTGGGTATTTAACCACCGGGCGTTCCTCGAGGCGCTCTGCATAGGTAATGTGCTGAAAGAAGCGGCGCAAGATCCTGGGAGTATGGATTTACTGGCAAGGGATCCGTTGCTCGTGAGGGCCAAGGCCGACATCAGTAAGCAAATAATGGAACGCTTCCTTCGGCCACTCTAGCTAACTAGTTGCCAGCGCGCATGATTCAAATTATGCAGCTTATGGGCGAAGATTCAGAGGTGGCCCGGACACGGGTGCAGGTCTTGAGCGAGTTCCTCGTGTAAGAGCGAGATGAGACTCTTCTACCTGCATAGAAAAACTGAGCAATGATTCAAAGGCGAGCGCGGTATTGGATCAATGGTCATGACCAGATACGGCAATATGAGTTCCTTCAAGCCCGGTATATAAATGCCACATATCACTTTGTACATATGGGGAGATGGCCAGGATGCCTGCGAAATGCTGATAGACTGCAGTATATAGACAGGTGGATACTGGGTGATGGACGGGTGAGGGTTTGATAGTGGTCGCCCCAGCTGACCTCAATAACGAAAGGTGAATTCGGTTTCAGGAAGAAGACAACTTAGAGTTATTATATAAGTTATGACAGACATGGCAAGATTTTTGAAAAACTGACAAATATCAATCAGTCGATCTGATGGGACTACGAAAGGAGTCGGCCCCGCCAATGTCTTGACTTGCGGCTGTGAGTGCGTCGGCAGGACTCGTCAGCTCGTGGACGGTGATTGGCTGGTGGCCGAGACCATGGCGATGGGCAGTTGAATAGATTGCGCAGCTCGTCCATTTTTAGCATAACGTCCAACGGGGCTCCAAGATTCAGGCGTGAGACGATAAACCTAGTTTTCCTCACTATCCCCATTCGACATGGTCAGCCCCTCGAGTCCTCGCGGCCTGTCCTCCCGCTACCGACCCGTCTAAGTCGTGACTTAGCCAAGGCTTAGGACGCACTTCCATGTTCTGTCCGCCAGGCATCCCATTTTCTCTTTCTTCTTCCTTGTCTTCATTTTTCATTTTCCGTCCCTAGAGGCCCAAGTGCTTTGGGTTCGTTCCTGCTTGTTTGCTGCTGCCTCAAGTGTACCAGAACTGCGAGTCCTGCCAAAGCCGAGATTGCATTGCGTGTGACAGATCGTGAGACTTACACGTCGACGACTGCCTCAATCATGCGCTGCCTCACCACGACTGCTGCCTTGCTGCTGGCGCCGGCTATGGCGCTGGCTATGGCGCTGGCTCATGGTCGTCCCCGTCCTCTTCCGGCCCGCCCTCCGATGGGAAACCTTCCTTTTGCACTCGATGGTATGTCTGGGATTGGTGATGTCTTGGGTTCCGAGTCAATCGACGGCTCATAGAGCCAGAAGCTGGCTCTAGGCTCTAGGCTACCTACATTGCTCCAAAGCTGACTTCAATCAGTGACTCCTTCTGCTTACGTGACCTTGGAAGTCCCCAGGGGAGACTCGGAAGCATATTCCTTGGTATGACCTACAGTGTTCTCTGCCGAGTTCCCAGCTAATCTGTCTCTCATCGGCACAGACCTTGAGGCTTGATGTGGAGGAATCAGAAGAAGTCTGTGGCCCGGCCGGCATCCTTCTCAATGGCGAAAAGCTGCTCCAGGATGCAGACGGGCACGGCGTCGGATCCTTCTACGCCAACGACGACACCATAATCTCGGCGGACTGGGACTTTGAGTGCATTGGCCCTTACGACATGCCATTTGCGCAGTCCATGGCCTTCCGCCTCCGAGCCGTGGATGACATGGCACTGGCTGAAGCAGCCACGTTCTGGATGACGTTTACCCAAACCGCCCCGGTCCGAATCGCAGATGTAGGCAGTGCCGCGCATGTCTGGAGCCTGCCCATGCCCTACACCAGGAAAGACGGCGAGGAAGCCCAGCCCGGCAGGGACACGTCGGACGCCGCAGCCGCGCCGCCCATTTGGGAGCACCCGCCGTACGAGTTCCAGGATCCCGAGGAGGAGCTGCAGGTCCAGCTGATGGAGCTCGAGGCCCTCCGACGACAGGTCCTGGAGCTGGAGGGGCTGATCGCCGAGCGAGAGGCCTCGGTCCAGCAGAAGCTGGGCAAGCTGTATCCGGCCCCACCCTCGACCTACAGGATGATCAAGCAGTGCGACGGGGTGCATTGCGTTGTGCACACGCTGGCGGATAAGGTCAAGCACACGGCTGGGAGGCTCTACGGCGACCTCTTTGGCTCTGGAGAGGGGCACCATCACCATGGCCACCACGGGCCTCCTCATCATGGACCTCCTCATCATGGACCTCCTCATCATGGACCTCCTCATCACAGAAACGGCTCTCACCCTGCTCCGCCGCACCACCATCCCAAGTTCCCCTTCCCCGGAGGCCACCCACCAGGTCCTCCTCCACCGTTGTGTATTCCTTGCGACTGTGCGCCCCATAACGGTCTTCCCCCGAAGCACGATCAACCTGCAAAGCATCAACCTCACCAGGATGAGCCCGAGGATGGTGAAATCCCACCTACGGATCACAGAGAAGATCGTCCTGGTCACCACCATCATGGCCATCCTCCCGTATGTCCCCAATTGATCCCAAGAAAGACTCATAGCACTTAAGCTAACTCCTGCCCAGCCCCCTCCAGCCCCTTTTCACCAACAAGCCATCATCACGACCTTTGGCGTAGCCGCCATCGTCCTGGTCTTGTTCTGCGCCATTGGCATTGGCTACATCTACCGCCACGCTGCCCGTCTCACCCCAGAATCCCGCCGCGCCATCCGCCGTGCGTGCCGCCAATCCCGCGAGGAGCGCCGCGGCCGTCGGGAGAAACGCCCTACCTCTGCCCTCAAGGCCGCCGTCTGCGCGTTCTGGGCCCGCTGGTCCGGCAGCAGCGAGGACGAGGAGAAGCAGGCGATGCTGCGCGAGGGCCATCGGCGGAGGAGGACCTCCTCCGGCAGCAGCGTGACGATGGAGCAGGAGATTGCCCAGTTTCGGCAGGCGGCGCACATGGTCGAGGGACTCGTTGCCGAGGAGGGCCACGCTGGTCAGCGGGAGATGGTGCCTCCTCAGCATTCCAACCCTTATACCCACGCTCACTCCCAGTCCTGGTCCCATTCTCATTCTCGACCTCTCACATACACCACCGGCCCTCCCCGCCCAGACCATGCCGCAGTGTCGGCATACCCTGGCTACATCAACGACGACGAGCATCTGCCTTCCTACAACGATGAGCAGCACGATTCGTCGGTCGTGGCAGACGGATGCCGGTATACGCCGGATACTTCCGATTACACGCCTTCGACCAGCGGATCCAATGTGGATGATGTACTTGGCGACTCCAAGCGATAAAGTATAATATTAAACGAGTTTCTTTTTTTTCTCCTGGGCCTGATTACCTACGATATAACAGGATTTGCTGCTTTTTTATATATGAAAAGAGCCAAAGGGATTGGTCTCTTTTAATGTTTTCATTGTCCCTTGTCTCGGCGTTGGATTGTACAGCAGATGTTGGATTGGATAGCGCAACCGGGGCTATGATCTAAATTGAACGCACTCGCTTAGAAACGAGCTAGAATAATAAACACATATCCGTGCCTCGCTATCTGATTCTATATACTTGACTTTACTGTGTACACGCCGCTTACCCATAGATAAACTCTCTGTAGTTCCTTGCTATCCGCTTGACTCCATCCTCGAGCTCCCAGCCCTTGATCTCGCAGACGTGCCGGTACATGTCCTCCAACGCGACGTCCATGTCCTCGCCCGCAGTATGGAGGTCACTCTCCACGAGCACGCTGTCATCCGGCAGGGCGCGCAAAACTTCATCTGTGCGCGTACGGCCCGCGTCGGTGCTAAGGTTCACAGCAGTGGATAGTGATACGAAGATGCGCGCAGGGATAGACGGGTTGAGGTACTGCTTGAGAACCTCGACGCTGCCGCTGAAGGAGTGCAAGCATATCCGAGGCGGATACGGCTTCTCGGCATCGTCCTCCGAGTCCGACGAAGAGTCCTCGGCACCCTGGGCGACGAGACGACGTTTCCGGCGCGTCATCACCTCGCGCTCGTGGCCCTTCCACGTGGCGGCGAGTTCGTCGTGCACGACGCCATGGGCCTGAACGCCGTGCACGCTCACAGCCCGGCGGGTCTCTGCGGCAAGGCGGAGCTGCGCCGCGAGGACCGCGCGCTGATGCTCTATCCTCACACGGTAGGGGCTGAGGTGCCGGCCCTCCCGGCCGCCGGGTGTGAGCGTCGGGTCCCGCTCGGCGTGTTCAGACGGGTTCCAGGGCTCGGGAAGACGGAAGGCCTTGTCGAGGCCGATCTCGCCGACGAGGGCGTGCGGATGCGAGGACAGGCGGGACCGGCTGGACTCGAGAAGGGCGGAAATTGGTGTTGGGGCGGGAAGAGAGGCAATAAACTCGGCGGACGGTTCCGGCTGCAGGACGGCGGCATAGTGGGTCATTTTCGCGGCGTGGTCCGGGTCGGCGCCGGAGCTAGGCCGGTAGGTGGGTTTCTTGGCGGAGTCGTCGTAGAGGAGGTGGGAGAACCAAGGATGCCAGCCGAAAGAGGGGATAATGGACGCCTGCTGCTGCTGCTGCGAGTCCGGGGCGCAGCTTTTGGCGAGACACGATTTTAGGTTGGCGCTGGGGTGTTTGGCTGCGACGTCGGCCACAAGATCCTGGTCCTGAGCACGGGTTCCCATGATGGTCAGGGCGGTTGCGCGCATAGACGGGATGCCGTCGATGGAGGCCATGGTATCCGTGGGATGGCAGTGCGCGTCGCATATGGGCAGATGCCACGGAAAGGGAGCTGCATGTCTGTTGCGGCACTTTGGGGGCTGGTTGACGCCCTCCGCATCATAGTTGCGGGAGGGTTGGCACATGGTTGATGGATGGGATGGCTGCTGTCTCTCTCGTGAGAGGTGCAGGATGGCTTACAGCTAGGTTCGCGTAGATCAAATGAGCCGTATACAGACCGTTGCATATGATTGTGCCGAGGATGTTGCAGAGAGTTTGCAGGGTCAAAAGAAACGTTCCAGGCCCTAAGTTTGAAGGTTGTTGATTGTGGAGGCTTGTCTGCTAACAGTGATGTCAGCGGGGAAGCTGCCGTGTGGGCCATCGTGGAAGAGCCTCCAAGCGGGGGGGGAGAGGGAGACAAGGTGAAGCTTGACGATGGCGGGGAAACGGGACGACGGATCCGGACCACGATGGCGCATGGGCTGCGAGTTAGGGGACGGACAAGGCTTGCAGACGCGATGTTTGACTTTGATTTGAAGCTGAAAGAGGGCAGTTGGTCACTTCAAGCCTCACCTGTTTCTGCTTGCATTCAGCGCAGCCTCTACCTATGCCTCGGCTGCAAGGGCTTCATGTGACGTGCGTCTAAGCTGTACCATATCCTTCTCTACTAGTATTGTATGTTGCTCCGCCTACCTCTTTTTACCTTTGGGATACTCAAATCTAAGTTCCCGGGGTTCAGGGTTCACTTATCTCGGGAGTTTTTTGCTGGTCAATCCCTTCGCCGTTCGGCAGATCTATCGTTCTTTGCTGCTCGTCATCATGGCGCAACCGTGCTTCTAACTGCAGGTCGCTCATGTACCGTGGACGACCAACTTGGTCCCCCAAGTGAGATGAATTCACACTCAAGACATGGACAATAGATACAACTGAGCTGAGCTATTACTTGTCCCCTATTTCCCCATATCCTCACCTGCGTCAAACTTCCCCGCACGCCCAGACGCCCGCCTGCGGCAGCTACTTGATTTAGTTGGCCCGTCCGGCTGGCGTAAATGTACTTTGTGCTACCTGAACTGCATGCCTAAGTACGAACTCTGCTGCTGATAAGCCACGCCATCGACATGTGATTGCGCCCCTCTCCTGGCTTCATCGCTCACTTCAAACCAATCCCTCCCCGGGTTCTTTTATTTCTTTTTGCAATCTTCGATTTTCCTTCGAGACCTTCACCCTCCACCCCTCCAGACTCCTCTCTCCCGGTGCAACCGTGTGTCTCATCGACACGACGCTGTGTGCGAGTGCGACTTACGCTGCAAACACTCGGACGGCACTTTAGCCTTCTCTCCCCGGCCCCCGGCGTGGCACACAGTGGCATCACCACTCGATCAGGGCAAAAGAGAGCATCAATCTGCACATCCCAGCCTCTGCGGCGCCTGGCTTTTACTCCCCCGGGCACCATTGCCCTATCATGCCGTGGATACCTCACGGCGTATACCTCGTCTCAAACGGCATGTAGTTGACGCTCACCACCTAGTCGCCCACCCTCCTCGTCGCTACCTGTCTCGGCCCTGGCTCTCGTCTCCCTTTTCTCCCATCTTCTTCATCCTGTCCTGGGTTCTATCCAACTCTGTTCCTCCCTTGTAAACACCAATCCAATCGCCCTCTTCTTCGAAACAATCTACGCCCTCGCGCCTCTCCCGGATCTCCTCGTGGTCATGTCCTGCTAGTCCCAATGGCGCTGCTCAATCCCGTCTACGCCTTTGTCGTCCCTTTTCTCTTTGTCGTTACTGTCCCGCTCGCCCTCTTCGCCGGCATCACCACCACCGTTGCCTTCTCTGTCCTCATCCTCCGCGTTCTCGCCGTCTACATCGACGTCGCTCTCTCCTTCGTGCCTCACTACTTGGGCGGGCGGAGGACCCGTCCCTACCACCCTCACAACTACCATCCTCGCCACCAACTCCTCGACGCCCCAGCACCGGGCTCGCTCTTTAATGCTACTTCACCATCCGCGTCCGGCTCGGCAGCTTTTGAGTCGTCCCTGCGACGTCGCCGCAATCGTCGAAGTTCCAGCGCTCTGTCTGCCGGCACTTCTACCCCCATCAGCGAAAAGGGGTTTGGCCTGATTCCCAGCATTGGCCCGGAGCGAGACTTTGAGGGCGTGGGCGGCTGGCGTCTCGGCGGTGATGATGAGCCGTGGACTACCATCAACTCGCGGCTCGAACTGCCAGACAAGCAGCACCACGGTCGTAACCACCATCGCTCGCCTTCCGGTCCCACAACACCTGGAGAGGGCAATTATCTTATGATGAAGGGCCGCACACGCAGCCCAGAGGCCAAGCGCTCTTCGGCGTCTCCAAACAGCTCTCGCACACGGACACCCTCAGGCCCTCGCATAGATTTTGGAAACAAGTCATTTGTTAATAGCTACTTTCCCAATCTCAAGGCGTCTCCAAAGGTGCCCAGGAGACTCCCCGCGCAGGCGGTGGTTGATGCATGACTTCTTTCGGGGGTTTAATACACCTACAACCTCTCGTGTACTCTTACTATATGAAATGACGATGGGGGTATGTTAAAGGAACAATTTGGCAGGGTATAAAGAATGTTACAATATATGGCTGGGTGTGTGTGTGTGTGTGTGTGTGTGTGTGTGTGTGTGTGTGTGTGTGTGTGTGTGTGTATGGTGTCCTTTTATGGCGTTTGAGCGAGTTCTTGTGCTTCAATAAATTGGTCCTTCGAACTAAACTGATTATTATAGCGGCGTGACTGATGATTACCCTTCAAAAGTGAAAATTATATCTATCAGCT
>JADBHU010000894.1:0-17689 GCA_017140155.1 Fusarium devonianum
CCCTCAGTCCCCCCCCCTCAGCCTACCGGCTCGACCCCCACCGCAGGCGAGGGTGAGCATGAGCAGACCACTCCCGTTGTTGTAGTGAACATGGGCAACTCTGCTTCTGTCTCCGGCTTCCTTGCCGCTGCTGGTGTTGCTGCTGCTGTTTTCCGCCTACTTTAAGCTAATAACAGGGTAGCAAGGTAGATATGATTATTTCGTAGATAGTAACTAGTATTTACCCCTTTTAGTAATAATAATCAAGTCATTGGAGGCTGCCAATACGGCTCAATATTAATTCTTGCTTCTCACTATGAACTTGTCGCTCAGTTGCTTAACATCTCTCTTACGCTTCAAGTTGGAGCTCATTACTTTGTACCCCTTGTCGTAATAGTCTCCTAACTTAGTAACTCAGACGCTACCTAAGGGCTATCTGTTGATACTAAATGGACCAGATACGTGCGAGACTTAGAACAGAACCAGACGAGCACAGGGCAAATCGAGATGAGAAGGCATAAGAATGTTAGTGGTATAGACCTGATCCACTCCATGTAACTCAGTCGCATACTGTGGAGAGTACACTCCACCCCAAGATCATTAATCAACAAATGAAAGGTCTCGAAGCAATGATGATTTCCCGGAAGACCCCTATGATGCGAGAACAGCCGCATGCGTTGTACCATCAACATCCTCCAGGCTGCTCTTGTTCTGTGGGCCTGGTTTGAGATAGCAATTACCCGCGGCTTTATCCCGAGCTGCACTATTGATCTTGGTCCAGTCCGGAATGAAGGAGACTCCTTCGCAAGTTTTTGATTCTGTGTCGGGGTTGTTGTTCCAAGTGCTGCAAGCCTCAATGCAACCGTGAAAACTGCTGGCGAATACCGAGAACAAGGGCTCGTTGGGCGCATTTGTGTTACAGTACAGGGTAAATTTGGCATTGGTAAAGACTGGTAAGCTTTGTTAGGTCACAAAAACCGGACTGGTGAGGTTGGCGGGGAACTTACAGTCTGAGGTATATGTGGTGCCTGAGATAGTGTCCTTCTTTGCTGAGCAACCGTTAGTATTGTCATCTGTGTCTTCTTGTGTGGCAGAAGGGGACGCGGCCGTGGATGTGGCTGTCGAGAGGTCATAGGAGGAGAGGCAAGCGGCGCGCAGATCTTCAAGCTCTGAGTCGGAGTCTTGTTTCTGTTTCATGGTAATACCAGTTGCGGCTGCTAAGCCAACCGCTGCCGCAAAGGAGACTACCAGAGCAATAATGAGGGCAATGACCACGCAGGAACATCCGCTTCTTGATTTCTTCCCCGTATCACTTGCTGCTGGCTCGTGAGTCGAGTGTACTTGGGATCCATTCTCTACCTTCGCAGGCACGGGCGGTGGTGCTTGTTGATAATATTGCGAGTCGTTGGGATGGTAAGAAGGAGCTTCGCTGGCCGGAGATGTATAGCTGTTGTGTACTGGACGATCCCAGTGCTCTTGTTGACCTCCGGCGTTATACACCTGTGGTAGGTGATCGGAAGGGTTCGGAGGAACCACTTCAGGAGAAGTGTCGAACTATCAATATAGGCACGACTCGTCAGTAGATTACTCTCGAGGTCGTCGCGACGACTAATTCGTGAACTAACCGGCGTAGTCATTCTTAATTAGTGAGCCAACAAATCGACACCAGTGGCATTCACACAAGAGCAAACCGGCCAGAAAACTGGGCTCCGGACGTCTTGGCTGTGGGCCTTATAGGCTCTTGGTATGGCTTTCGACCGACAAAGCGTCTAACTTCTTACAGACTACTAGTGCTTACCTTGCATGGGACGCGAAGTGGCCTCAAATGCATCGTGATTTCTAAGCTACTTGTCGAGGTTACGGGCGGCTGGTGCAACGTTACGTTGGGATCCTTCTGCCCATCTGGTACCTCTCTAGAGTCTGGAACTTGAGCTATCTGGTTGGGTGAGCACAACTTGATATGATATGGAGAAAATGCCGAGTCTAGCTGGTTGCTTCTACCTCCATCAGATATCCTACTCCGTCCCTGGTCGTTGTGTTCATAGTTGCAAAGAAGGACGAGAGACTCCGTACAAGCGGTAAGCTCAAGAGGGCTACCGCGTGGATATCTGTGGCGACGTGACTCTGTCCTTCTCGTGCCGCTCGTTTCAACCTGAGGCGATCTATTGGTGCGCCTTCCGCAGTGATGTACTTGTACTTTGGTAAGCCGACAGGGTCAGCACGGCGCAGCCTGAATTGTTGCACAACACATGACGGTGAACACCCGCCGATGCAAAAGTACCCTCGATAAATGGACCAGGGTACTTCAGCCGCCCACGGAACCGAGCTGACCCGATATTACCCATATTTAGCCTGAACTTTTGACGAGCAGATATCCCCAGTTGATCGGCAACTGGGAGCCACATGGGACAAAAGCAGGGGTCTCTAACTGGTCGTAAAAAAGTCATGACGTTGAACCAAAAGCAAGGTTGGCACAATAAGAACGGGACGGAAGAAAAGCTACTCAGCCCTGCTGCACATTCAAAAGGACGCTTCACTGTTGTTGTGATACATCAAGAATCAGAACCCGCTGCAGCTTTTCAAGTTTCACAAACAGGCAGGCTATCAAATAACCCCCTGCCAATAGGAGATAGATGCGCACTCTTATTCCACCTGGCCGCAGGTGGCCCTGGTGTTTGTGTCCGATTCGATCTAGCAAGTATTGCCATGCAGCCGCCTCGAAAAAGCACTCATTCACTAATTTCGATCTACACATCTAATGACGATTTCTTTCCGTCCAGTAACAGTCTCGAAATAACGTGTGACGCCCATATAAACTGCTGTCATGATGTTGGCTGCATGATGTTGCATCACAGGTTTGGTTGGTATCAAAAATACTTATAGTGACCACTACCTATCTTGTCAAGTGGATTGAGAAGTTTCATGCCACATTCATCAGCATGTATTATCGCAGTCTCTTCTCTGTTCTCCTTATTCATGCCGTCCACGCTTGGCGCCCCGGGAGCCGTGATCTGGCCGCGTTCAATCAGACAGCTCGCTTTGACAAGATAGGCAAACGTTTCCAGCCGTCTCTTGGTGAGGATATAACCAAGATCCGCGGAGTCAATTTTGGTGGTATGCACATTCTACGTGGCCTTAGTAACATGCTTATACCTTCTGACACAGGCTGGCTTATTGGCGAGAAGTGGTTGATGGAGACCTCTTGGAAAGATGTCTTAGGATGCGGCGACTCGGCATCTGAATTCGACTGCATGCGCGACCATTACATGGGAGAAGAGCGCGAAAGCGGCAACAAACATTTTGAGAGTCATTGGAAAGACTGGATCAACGCTGATACTGTTCAGTCCGTTCACGATATTGGGCTAAACACAATTCGCATCCCCATCGGCTATTGGTCCTACAAGGACATCGTTGATGCGGGCAGCGAGCCCTTTGCCGATGGCGATCGCATGCTCCCCTACCTCGATGCAGTGCTTCAAAAAGCTGTCGATCTTGGTATCTATGTCATCATCGACCTTCACGGAGCCCCGGGGGGTCAGCAAGAAGACGTTTTTACTGGCCAGAACAACCGACCTGCTGGATTCTTCAATGATTACAATTTCGGCCGCGCCGAAAAATGGTTATCGTGGATGACTGATCGCATTCACACGAATCCTGCTTACAAGACCGTGGGAATGATCCAAGTTCTGAATGAGCCTGTCTCTCGGCACGATGGCAACAATCGCTACCCGGCTCCTGGGCAAGATCCGGATCTGGTGGAGAAATACTACCCAGCCGCTCTTGAAGCTGTTCGCAAAACCGAAGCTAATCTGAACGTGCCCGACGACGAAAGACTACACGTTCAGTTCATGTCCAGCAAATGGGATTCCGGCGACGCCCGCACAGTCTCTACTATCGCCAACGACGCTTTTACGGCGTTCGATGATCATAATTACATTGGCTTCGCACTCACTGGTGGGGATAGGGCTAATAAGGATCTGCTCATGCGTAGTGCGTGTACAGACTCTCGTGTTGTCGATGGTCAAGATTTCTCGATTACAGGCGAATGGAGCATGACTTCCGACGTTGACTGGAGCGACGGCGACTTTTTCAAAAAGTTTTTCACTGCACAGCAGCAGCTTTACGAGAAACCCGGGATGGACGGGTGGATATTCTGGACATGGAAGACTGAGTTAGATGATCCTAGATGGACCTACTCTTACGCTACATATCTCAAATACGTCCCCACGGACGCCAGCGGACTGGAGAAGAATGTCTACTCGGATGTTTGTGCTGGTTATAGATAGGTGGAGAGGTGCTGGTCATTTCTAAGGGGACCAGCAAGTTCAACAGCGCGGATGGGGGTTGCATTGACCAGCGACGTCTTTGACGACGGCTGGCCAACGTTGACGAGCAGCTTGGGTCTTTCACAAACCTCGACTTCATAATGACCAGGCCCCAATCAAAACAACCTCGTACCTTGTACTCGCCGTTTATTGTGCTTTTCGTTGATTGTGCTCGCAACTCCCGACCCCATGTGCCGGTTTATTCCGAATTCATCTTGCAGTGCTTACCTCGAGCAACTGGCTCACCTCCACTTAGCACATTGACCGTAGCGTGTAGCCCGACACGATGCACTCACTGTCTGAACATGGCCCCGGGAGTGATCCAGACTGTGAGATTCGAAAAGTCGACCATGGGCGCGGCACTCGAAAAAGCAAGCAGGCGGTGCAACACATCGTATTTTCAGGCGTTCTCGCTGGAAGAGACCTTGATGATGCGCCTCGGGCATCTCGGCATGACTACGAGCGGGAGGCGAGGTTGCGGGCTGCGCCAAAGAAATAAAGGCGACGCCCTAGACGCGGCGGCAAGACAGACCGTTCAGAGGCTATTCGTTGTGATAGAACAGAAGCGGTCCATACGCAGGACGCGGGACGGCAGCCCCGGCTTGCTGAGACATGAAGGTCACTCGGCGCCAGCCACGGCGCGTAACGTAGACGGTCATGACCTCCACACCTCAAATCCCGCAAAAGCCTCTGTGCATCGCTTCATTGTCGGGCCGAAAAGTAAAAGAACATCAGCAGCGCAGATGGCAGTCTGCAGGGGCTTCGCTAAAGTGCGTGGAATGGTCAGCTGAGACGGCTTCCCACGTATGAGATGAACTGTACTCAATCACAGGTGAATACTTGCATTGCTGGGAAAATGTCCGAGCAAGCCATGTTTCATTGTCACAATTGACAGCGACAGGGCTGTGACCCCAACACCAGGCGATGATACTCGCTAGCCGTTCCGAAGGACAATAAGGGGCGATCCAGCCCTCTCCAGCATGCATCCACGCGTTGAGGGTTATGTTAGATGCCCAACGAGGCTGTCGGTGGCAAAAGCATCCACTGCTGTCGCTGAGCCCGGACGTAGAGTCCTGTGATTGTCGGGTGGTTATCCCAGGCGCGCTCAGACTATAAGCGATCGGTCTTTTACCCGCCACGCCAATACTTGGAGGATGAGATGTTATACTTTGGCTAGTTTATTGTTTATTTTTACTACATAGGGATTTATCCAACTCTTGATATACTAACGCTTCACTTTCTCTAATTTAGATGCTAGATCTAGTATCACTGTGTCGCGGTCTGCGAGCACTCTCTGCGCCGCTCCTAACTTTCCAGCCTTTGTGAGTTTTTCAGCATAGAATATCAAGCTGCTTAGTGCCCAGTCCGACCTCTCACCAAAGATCTTGATGCTCGATACTAAGGCGATCAACGCCGCTTGTACTGCATCGTCTTGCCTTCCTTCAGCTTCATCAATTTGAGAAATCAGCATATGCAGAGATGTCATCATCTGCTCACTACGTATGCCCTCGTACCGCAAGGTCTTGAGCGCTAACGCAATCCGACGTGCGTCGCGAGTGCTACCTGCCTGCAGGTATGCGTCAGCCAACCGCATCTTGAGATTGAGGTGATCCTTGCATCGGTCCTGTCCTTTCAACTCTGCTGCCAGCACCATGCGGTTGCCCAGATTCACAACCTCCTCCGCGGCCATCAACTTGTGCTGGAGCAAACGGCACATAGTGTCAGACAGCATGTCTTGCACAATTGGATATGCTGCACCAAGGGTCTCGTCGATGAGGTTGATGTATGTGAGCAAGATCTTGCTTGCGTGTGTGATGATGCCTTTTGGCCCTAGTTCAGACATGAGGCGCATGAGTAGTCGGAGCGGGTGCAAGGTATCTGCCCCGAAGAGACTTTCCGAGACACCATAAAGAGCCTGGATAAGCCAGTGGGAAAGGTCGGGGCGCTCGTGAGCGAAACGAAGCACAGATGTGTAAATGAAAGGGAGCAGCAGTGGATCCAGGCGCGAGAGCTGCCGACGACATTGCCGGAGAAAACACGAGAGAAAACGCTTTGCTTGGGCATCTTTCCCTGCTGTCAAGGAATCAGCTGCTGACATGACGGAGCTGCACCAAGCCGGCACAGTATCCTCGTTCTTGAATCCGCTCCATGGATCTCTCGGCCAGTGGTCGACTTCGGATGATCCTCCAACGTAGGAGCGGAGTAAGTGGATGTAGTACTCTGGTATGCGTAAATCTGCTGGTAGTGCAAGATACTGGGGGGATCCGACGCCGTTACTTGGAGTCAATGCTGTGAACGGTTGCACAAGAGCTCTCAGGAAATGCTCCCGCCTGTCTTTGGACAATCGGCGATAGTACTCTCGTATCTTGTCCCTGTCTGGATCCAACCCCATTTCGTGGCTCAATGAGCAGACTAAGGTCTGTGACACAGCATTGATGCTACGCTCGACAGTTAGGTTCTTTTTGAGCCCCCAACTCTTGATTCGAGTCTTGTACGTGCTCGTACTATTGCTGTCAGAACCCCGCGTGGCTATGGCAACAAAAACAGAACTGAAACTTACCTCGCATGGAAGATGTGCTCGGAACGCATGTGATCCCGAATTCTTGGCAGGGACCATTTCCGGTCAATGTACAGCTCAGTGATTGTTTTACGATGCGTCTCCCAATCCTGTGATGTTGGCGCAGCCCTGCGTACAGGTGGATTCACCAATGTCTGGTCCATGCCTGCAATAGGCCGAATGATGACAGCGCAAAGCGATGGGTAGCAGTCTGGAAAATGCCAAAGTCTGGAATGGGTAGAACAAACAAGCAGTCAGCGAGGGGGGGCTGGGGTACGCTTCCTTCATGTACAAAAGTCCATGCCAAGTCATGGGCGCATTGCGAGTGACTTACCATGACTGGCTATTCTTGGGGTGGTGGCTTTGCCTCTGAACGAGGATCTGCGACCAGCCTCCTGCTAGTCGTGAGCCTTCCACACACTTTCTCCTTTAATCATGATTGGTGCTGTTATAGCTCAGCTGCTATCTCCAGCCGTATTGCTGCAGCTTCATCTGGCTGCTTCAGATTTGCGAAGCGAGGCACTCTAGAGTTGGCCTATCATTCAGCGTGAATGTTATCTCCCAGACCCGTTACCCCGCAAACCACGTTCTAATCACGCTCGCTGCGCCTAGCAGAGCCTCAAGCTGACAGAGATTACGGCGGGTAACAGAAGCTGTCAGCCTGATCGGTTCTGCTGACCCGACAACAACGCCATTCATTGGTCGGTTCATCACAGAATGTACAGAAGGACAAGCCACCAGAATGCCAGAGAGAAGTGGTGTGCCCCAACGGTGGCGGCTATGTGCAACAGGCTTTCCCGTTTCCCCTGCGAGGCTGTCAGTCGACAACCCAGCTTTGCGTGCATTGCTACGTTGTAATGGATGTGAGCTTCCCTCTTTTAAAGTCGATGATACGATCTCGTGTTTACTCTTTCAGACGTCGTATTTTGATCCAGTCAGCTGTCGTAGACGGTCGAATGCTGGAAGGCATTCATTTTCGACTATTCAAGTGACTTGGAAGTCGCACAATTAAATGACCTTACTTCAACCATAACTCTCACATTCTTACAAACACTACTCTCACAACTATATAACAATTCAATCTTTGATTCTTTGTCAGCCTCGTCCTCCTTGCACAAACTATGGCTCAAGCTGGCGTCCTCGGCTCTCTGAAGCATTACCACGACGGTGATCATGGCTTCTTCATCCGTCTAGGCTACACTTTTGGCGAGTACCAGCAGTATCTCCAAGCTGGAGATGACGAGCAGAGATGCCTTCAACTCATTAAGGACATCAATGATGATCTGGTTGATCTTGGGTTGCAATTCAAGCTCAAAGACAGGAGTACTTGTAGGCAGGCCGGTGCGGATTTGCGCAACATCCAAGGGTTACTCGCTGGCTAGCACCCTACAGACATTTCAAAGCCAATCTACTTCCTCATCGGCGTGGCTGCGGGAATCATATTCACCGCCAAGCACAGGCCATGCAGCAAACTCGCCGGCTTGGCGCAAATCAACATTTGTCATGATCATGCCCAGATTAAAGAAGAAGCCTTGCGCAGACAAATGCACACGGCTATTACGAATGCGACCCCCGAGACTGCCGTGATACACATCATACAGATGATCCAGAAATTCCAGAAAAAGATCAAGATCCTTTTCGTGTCGGCGGAACCCGAGCGTCGACATCAGGGCCACCATGTCCCCAGAGAACAGCCCAGCCGTGCTTGAAGTCAATCGTCAACCACTTCAGAATGATCTAGCTATGGCGGTGATACCAGAGGCCCTGCCATTGATAGATTCCACGGCAACGGCTGGAAAGGTGGAAGCATGTGGCAAGGTGGAAGAGGCGATCAATCGCATGCATTCGGGTCTTGACCTTGGAGAGGAATCAGGCCGGAACAACGAGCTGGTGGCGGAAGAGAATGATGACACTCTGAAGGGCTCTGAAAAGCCCGAAAAGTCGACTTCTGAACAAGTTCCGGACGACGTCGAGCAGTCGGAATCTGGGAACATCAGCAGCCAACAGGTGGACAACAAACCCGACACAGCCTTGCCAGAACCGTCTTCCAGTAAGTTTTCCATCACTTGGCACAACAAACATTTTCTAATATCCCTAGTCCGTTGTGAGGAAACATCGCCCTCGCTGTCTGAAGCTGAAGCTGAGGCGGCATCTGAGCCCGCTTCCAACCCGGAGCCGCTCACCAGCTCAGAGGTTGAAGCGAATGACACTGTCACCGAGCCGAACGGCTCCGTGGAGGAGGAGGAGGAGCCTGTTACCCAGATGGATAAAAGTTCATCTACTCCCAAGCAAGAATCAGTGAAGATAGATGTGGATGAGATTCTCGCTCTATTCCGGAACGACAATTTCCTCCTCCTGGGCAAGGTCGCGAGGCAGGAGCCTCACCGGCTGAGTCAAATTCTCGAAGCAATGACCAAGCGGGACCCAGAGATGATGCTCAAGCTCTTGGATTATCCAGACGAGATCTTCAAGATTTTAATGTCAGCAGAGAGCTTCGAGCATCTTTTGCAACTTGTGGGGGCATCTTCTCCGGCTCCAGCGCCCGCCAGGAGAGCGGCCACCAACCATCAAGATGCCCCCGGGAGTCGCATGTTCGGCCCTTTCGGAGGCTTCCCGTTTGGAAATGACCCTTTCATGAATGATCCCTTCTTTGCGGACATGTTCGGACTGTTGCGTGGGCGACCCAGCAATGCCCGTGCTGGGACTGTCGTGCCTAGATCGCGCCAACTTCCCCCTCAGTCGCGCGTAAACCCGTACGCCGGGTTGGCATGTGCCACTAAGCCCCCAAACTCCCAACCATACAAGTCTCAACCTTGCGGTCTGACTTTGTCACCGGAAAATACTATGAGAAAATCGTGAGCCTGGCCGAGAGAGTTGCAGCTTGCTAAGTAACCACCGGGTGTTTGAGTACGTGATCGTATGAACAGCGTATCTGGTCGAGGTATACATCTGTTGCACGGAGGATTCGTGGTAATTCTGCGATGGACTCCAGGGTCGGGCAGTTTTAGGACCCTTTTAGTAAGCTGGCCCTGCTCCCAATGAGTGCAAGGGGTGGTCTCAATTTTACGTATATACTCAGGGATGAAGCGTCTCGAACAGCGTCAAAGACTGGGACGTGTGGGCCGTGCTACCAAAAGACCCGCGACAAATGCTCGAATGAGCTAGCACGTCCCCGCTGAAGTCTACCGCTCTCTGCAGCCTTCCCACTTATTGCTTGCGTGTTGGTGGTAAAAGTCTTCACCCGGTGACCAATCATCAAAACCTGCTGGACATGCAGCAACAGAAGGAAGCAATTTAAGAGGCGCAGCAAGGGTTACTGTTTCCATACGGGACATTTTCGGTGAATCCGTGTCAAGAGAACTGAGGGGGAGATCAAGCTAAGTACGCCAAGCATGGGCGCAATGTGTTGTCTAGTAACAAGCAGAAAAGTCAAGAGCCGCTTTTGCACTATTAGAGCCAAGCATCAAGCGCCAAAGGCTAAGCTTAAGCGGTAATATGCATAATTACAAGTACGTATGCCAAGATCCAAGCAGCTTTGACGAGTTTGTCTCAGCCCTGGTTGAAATCAGGAGCAAAACAGCGGGTCGAAAAGGGAGGGACTCATCCCCCCCTGCGCTTTGTTTCGACCAACTTGGGCTGTCTGGTCATCCAGGCGCGCCCGTAAATGTGCCCCCTTATCGTGTTATGGGTCGATCCTTGAAAGTCTTGGCAGCCGTCATCCTTGTTAACGGAAGCCACCCCTTCGAGGCTGTGTGCCCGGTTTGAAACAGAATCTGAACACGTTGGCCTGGGAAGTTGTTTTTCTTTCAATATCTTTCATCGATCCCCAGTAGTGCTCTTTTCTGTGTCCGCCCGTCCGTCCCGCATTTCGATAATGCTTAAGCTTAAGTCAAGTCTCCACGACATCGACCCTGTGGTTGGCTTAGCGGGCGCGGCGGTTTTGAGCACGGCATTGACACAGTATCTTGCCTCGAGACGGTCAGAGTTCTATTCTGAAATACTTTGCTGGACAGTGTTGCCTCTTCTTTTCAAGAAAACTAAGCCGTCGAGTCTTCTCTTGGTTACATCTTCCAATGATATAGATACCCGGACCCTGTCCACTCTATCGCAATGGATTATTGCTGCTGGCGTCGCGACGGCATGTTTCTACAGAGCTGAAAGTAGCACGATTGGCCTTTATGTAAGAGACTTGGACATGAACTTGTGCCATGAGCTAAGAATTTGCAGCCGGCTTTGACGCCTCTTGTACTGGTAGCTCAAAGATACTGCCGCTGCGAACTGTCGACTGCGAAGACCTCCGAGTTCTCGCTGCTCTCCCCTAACACTACCAGTGTATGGGGTACAAGTTTGTTTTCCGTCATTGCCATTCTTGCATTGTCAAATGGAGATCTCTGGGGCTCTCTGCCATCCGTAATCTTGGTGGCTGCTCTGCTAGCAGTCTTTGTCGTCCTCAGCCCTAAATCCAGGACGAGCCTGCAGCCTCTCCCACCGCTTGACATCGAGGAAGCTATGAGTTCCACTGCGACACGTGTTCTCGCACTTCTGGCTGTAAGCTTGGGAGTTCAAAAGCTATTTCTTGGTGTCTTTGAGATTGAAATCACAGCAACGCTGTTACTGGGCCTAGCCAAAGTTTCAACTTGGTATTTTACCATCCGAACTGTTTGTATTCCCCCATCAGCAGTAACTTCACACACGCTTATTGATCCACCAGGCGCGACATGCCTCTTGGCGCATCGCTACCACAATCGGGACTTTTAGCATCGCGTCAACTAGTAATCCTTTCATGCAATCTCACGAAACATACGCATTGGGTCATGTTGTCGTTGCTTTCGTGGCTCTCGGCCAAACTATCCAACTGCTTTCACAACAAGCCAAGGCCAGATTCATTCTCTGGGCTTTCTTGTTACTTGCCCTTGTTCCGTATATCTCCAACACTTGGGCCATAAAAAGGGCACAGTTCTTGGCGCCGGATTTCGGCGACACTTTCACGCACCCAGTTGAGGCTCTAGTTCGTGAAGCCAACGCCGAATTCGACGGCCTAATACGGAAACAAAGTAGAAACTACACGGCAGCATACCACGAGTATCAGCGCCGTTACGGTATGGAGCCGCCGCCGGGTTTTGAAACGTGGTATGCGTTTGCCGTATCCCATGAATCACCAATCATTGATGAATACGACACGATTTACGAGGCTGTTTCTCCGTTCTGGAGCATAAGTGGCAACCAAGTCTTGAAAGCGATGAGCAAGGTGCAGAGCGTACCAGGAAGCGAGGTATGGTTATGCAAGTTCTCGGGAGAACGTGCCGAGACAGAATGCAGCCATCCCTATCGTGTTTTCGACAGACATATCAGCTTGTTATTCAATAACTTGTTCCATGGTCTGCCAGGAGTACTGCCAGACATCCAGTTCCTCGTCAACCACTTTGACGAACCAAGAGTCTTGTTCCCACCTTCATCGCCGTCGGACGCTATTGGTGAACCAGGCATTCTTCGTACAGATATGTCGAAAAAGCCTACATGGGACCTGCTGACGAGATCTTGCACTAAAGACGTGAAGACGGAGAGGGTCCCTATGGAGCCAGATGTGGATATTCTCGATTTACCCTTTGTCAAGGACCATATCGCCGCCATGGACTTGTGTCGCCACCCCGAGTATAGCAGCTTGCACGGCTCCTTGATGAACCCCAAGACCTTCCGTCTCATCCAAGGGCTCACACCCATCTTATCACACGGAAAGCTCGCCACAATGGGCGATATCTTATATCCAAGCCCAGCCTATATCGAGCCCGAATTCCACTACGACGAAACACGAGATGTGCCGTGGAAAAGCAAGAAAAACAATTTGTACTGGGCTGGCTCGACGACAGGTGGGTTTGCTTCAGACGACACATGGAGAAATCACCACCGACAGAGATTTGTGAGCCTGGTGCAAAACTTGGAGCATCAGGAGCATCGCTACCTGCGGGGGAAGAAGGGTTTTGTGGAGAGCGTCAAGTCCAGTTTCCTAAACAGCAGGTTATTCGACGTTGGTTTCACGAGAATCTTCCAGTGTGATACCAAGTACTGCAGAGACCAGAGCACATACTTTACTCCAAAGTCCTGGGCCGACAAGGACCAGGCGCTCCGCTCACGATTGGTATACGACATGGACGGCAACGGCATCAGTGGGCGCTACTATAAGCTGTTAGCCTCGCGGTCGGTTCCGCTTAAGCAGACTCTGTTTCGGGAGTGGCACGATGAGCGTCTGATGCCGTGGGTTCACTATGTGCCTGTCAGCCAAAGCCTGGAGGAGCTTCCCGAGTTGGTGTTCTATCTGACGTCCACTGAGGCTGGGCAGAAGATCGCGGAGGAGATTGCGGAGCGTGGCCGGGAGTGGTATTCTCAGGCTTTTCGAAGTGTGGATATGAGTATTTATGTGTATCGCTTGCTATTGGAGATCGCTAGGCTGCAAGATCCGGACAGACAAGCGCCTTAGGGTAATAATGTAAGCATCTCTGTACCTTGCACAGGTTTTATTTTCTGGCGTGTGGTTTTGTACTTTACTCTGGGCTGGGCCTCTGGAAAGACAACTGAACCCTTCCAAGTGACTATCCCCTCAGACTCGGGCCGCCTCACGCACTTTCTCCATGACATCAAAAGACTCTGGCGTCTCAATCCAACTAGCCACATTGTACCCGATGATCAAGCAAGCCTCCTCCTGCGACTTGGGCGAGTAAGCATCCGGCCTGTTCGTGGCAGCGGCAGCAGGATCGCTGAGCATGAGACGCCAGAAATGCGGGTTGTACGTGAAGACAGACGCATAGAGCTCCCTGATCTGGCCCTTGATCGTCTCCACAAGCTGCGCAATCTCCTTAGGACTGTTCCTGAGGATCTCAGGGCGTGCCTGCAGAATACTGCCGACGACCTGGCCCCGGATGAGCTCGATGATTTCGGGGGCAACGACATCGCGGAAAGCGCTGATTGCGTTCTGGGCTGCTTGGAGGTCAAGGAGGATTCGCACTTTGATCAGAGTCACAGCGCTGGCGTGGCTCAGGTCGATCCATTCGCCGATGACCCCCACGCGTACAGGTGGCTCAAGCACATCAGCATCCTTGACATGGAGGAAGGGGAGGTTCATGTTGCCCCAGTCGTAGTTGGACTCAGTCCCCGTGGTCCCGTACCACTTGACAAAGTCGTATGCCTCCTGGTCTCTGCCCAGGCGGATGTACAGCGAAGGAACAAATGTCTCGAAGACCCATGTTGTCGCCGCGGCACAATCGAAGCATGTCCAAGATGTGGTCAAGGCAGGGCTCGACCGTTTCCCTACGTCCACCTCGAGCACCGAAGGCTTGGAGCAGCTTGTCGACCATGTGGTAGCGTGCGCGCATGTAGGGGCGTCTCTCGTGGATGCCCCAGAAACGACTCACAGCGTTTGCAAAGGGACTGGCTGGCATCATCCAGTCGCCTGGATGGGCTCGCAGCGTTTCCTCTTCCGCTTGGTAAGCCTCGCGGGCTTTCTTGACCTCGACGCATGCCGTTTTGTGGCGCTTTCGGTCCATTACTTGGTGCTCTCGGCTGCAGTAGTAGGACGCTTGGCAGCTCGAGCAGCGGAGAAGATTGTCTTTGTCGCCGCAGAGATCGCATACTCGGTCCGAGAGAACCATGTGCCATGGGAGAGGCATTTTGGAGGCCAAGAATGGGGATCTCTGAAGTGCTGCAGTGAATTTTGTCAAGTGAAGGAGGAGAGAATGGCTCGAGCGATGGCTGTCAATATCGGCAAGCTGGAGGTCTGGATAGGCCGCACGGTGTTGTGACGGAAATTTGTTTATTCTGAAGGGCAAACTTCTAATCGAACCTGCGACGGAGTGTATTGCGGTGATGTCGTAAATATAACAAGCCTCACAGCAAAAACCCTGAAGGCGTCCCATTCAACAGAAGCACAAATCAATCCAGTACGGAAACACTCACCGGTCTACAATAAGCATCGAGACGAGGACCAACAGCTGCGTTCAAAACCCAGTCTCGCCCTACGCAGGGATTGGCTTCGCTACCAGGAGCTTGACAAAATGGAAGGGCGGATATCTTAAGATAAAGGCGGAGTTAATGTGAGCGCGTGGAGGGGTCATCGCGCGGTCACGTGATGATTCCGTTGCTCGACGGTAAAGCTTCGGAGTGCGAGTTCAACCGATCGATGCTTCGTCGCTCGTCCATCAATTGGGAAACTCAACACGTATTTGCGATAGAATGAATAGGCCATTTTTCGTCTTTCAGGAGTATTTGGCAAAATTTGATTTACAGAGTGGCCGTTGCCAAGATCCGAACCGTTGAGAGGTAAACGCACCCTACCGCATGCCAAGACGTGGTAAAAGCCAGCCACCAACAACCGTACAACCGTGGCTTCATGCCATGCCATGCCATGCGAGTGCAGCGTGGAATCGCAATAAACCTAGTCTCCTAGTCTCATGCGCAGAAGCGTGCATATTTGCTTACATTTCCAAAGTCTGGGATGGTCTAGTCTTAGGTGTATGTTCTGGGCCGTATCTTCCTTCACTTGCATTCGCAGGTTGCCATGAAGGTGTATACCCTAGAGAAGTCAAAGATCAATTCCAAGGCGATAATACTCCCCTCCGGATAGCGACAAGAACCATACAGCACTATAAGAGAGCTTGCGCTCTCCGGCGGCAATCTGTCAGCTTTGAAAGCTCGCCCATCAGTAGGTGCATTAATAACGACCCCTCGACTCTCTGCAGTCGCAGCCAGGCTCGTCCAAGGCTAAGTGGTCGTTGAACCTGCAACAGCCTGGCGTCTGTACGTGGATCAGAACAGTGCAGACCGTGGAAGAACGAGACGTTTACAGTCGCCATAGTAATTTCTCCTCATCCACCTAATTTGATAGCCCTACTGACACTGCTTAACTTATCGTCATGCCTGTCAAGGTTTCTGAGCACGAGCCAACGCTGGCGCCCGCACCTCGACTCTTCTGTGGCGGAAGACTAAACTTCTAGAAGTCGAGCCTGGAAGAAGTCTAGATGCGGCGCTACCCTGGGTATTCCACTTGGAATCTTGGACCATCTACAGTTCTAGTGCCAATGATGTGCTTCGACAGCCGCGCGACGAATGCTGCATCTGGGGAACAGATCATGGAAAGGCTGGCCGATGTGTTTCGGCGACAGTCCAGTACTGTAGTCTCTAGGGTCGATACTTTGGCATCAATGAAGCCAACGGCAGCCCCCGATTTAAGATTATACTTTGAGTGCAGACAACGTGGGATTTAAGCTCGGGGCACTGGGGGATGTTGGGCACGCCAATGCTCTAGTTACGGCTTTCCGACACGTTGTCTTGGGTGGCGAGCGGCGCCTGAGGGGAACTGGCAGCGCTGACTGACCCTGAGGGAAAGCATGCTGTCGCTGCGGCACTCAAAACAAAACCATCAACAGGGGTGACTTGACAGAGCCGGAGATGGACAGTTAAAAAAGGCATCTCAACCTTCTAGAGCATGCAACGGTCTACTAGGCCTCCTGTGAGATGTTTCTGGCGCTGTTGCAAGAGGCGCAGACAGGTGACGACGGCATTGGTGTACTCAATCAATTAACGTGCAGACATTCCCACGAGCTGGTGACGGCCAGCAAGTGCCGTCAGGGTCGGCAGAGAGGGGGCGAGGGGCGTCGCAACATTCCAGAACTCGCCTCGTGGGCTAGTTATCGCCTGGGGACGGCCGTCGAAAGAGGCGATCAGCGGCGCAGCAAAATATTCAAGCTGTTTTGGGGGATGGGCTATCATCGGCAGTGGCATGAGCATGCATGTTCTTTACACGGCGGACCGCAGCTTGGGCCAGTACAGTAGCAAGGTTTGCAAGGTTTGCAAGGTTGCCCGACGATGGGACAGGTCCTTTTGTTAGTGGCGGCCTGCGAGTTTCGACCGGATTTGTGCACCTCAGCGGTTGTTCTGGAAAAAAAGGAAGATCCGGATGAGGATGGGCGGTGTCACTGTAAACTTGCATCGGCTTTTGGGTGGCGACAGCGCGACATATGGGAGAGATGGGTAAGTGTCCAACACCCTGCATGGACGGGGTGTTCCCTCCCTGGGAGGCCGGTCCCTGGTGACCAACCCCAGGATTGGGTCCTCAAGCTGTTTTCATCCAAGACTCGGTCGGAGTGTCTTTGAGCCGGTCCGTAGAAGTCGAGTCGACTCACTCATCAGGGTTGAGTGGCAATCATCAGTTAGGCTAATAATCTGTCAATTCAGGACCCGAGAGCTAATTTTGCTGCTAGCGAGGAACCCAATCACAAAGCAGTGCCTTTGCCTTCTGCTGGAGAATGTCTTTTTGTCCATGGCAACCACACAAGGCCGACGTAGTAGTCGATCACAGACGGATGTGACCAGACTTTACTAAAGCCGGAGAATGATAGACTTGCACATTCCCTCCGCTCCATCGTCTTTGTCAGAGTCAGAGAGCACTCAGCCAGCAACAGCGCGTGAAGGGCCACGCAGACAGGCCAGGCTGTCCGTCCCCATACGGAATTTGGGTATCCGCGCGCTAATCAGGCTCTTATTGGCCACCTCGAGTGCCCGAGTCTTTATTTGATGGCCGCTTGCGTCGTTTGACCAATCTCTTGGGGCTGCTCCCACACCGCCCCCTTGGAGACAAAGTGAGAACTGATGAGCCCTCCTTGGAGGGGGAGGACCCAATTCTTTGGTTGTGACCTCCCCCCCTCCATGCCCTTGTCCCTGGGGACTTGGGACCCCTCCTCGATGCGTACAGTAGTAACCTGGGCCATCGAAGAAAGCTGGTGTTGGCTGTTGGTTCGTCTCGTTGCCCAAACTCCCGGAATTTCACGCGCCTGTTTCT